>CM041782.1:251258632-251363154 GCA_023374045.1 Limonium bicolor
GATACATGGGAACCCTTTTGAAGAGAAAGAAGAGCTAGACTGATCCATCGGTTGTTAGGAAATAACAGAGAAAAAAATCTGTAACAGCTCCATCTTCTTTTTCAGTTATACCTAGTTCCGTATTACAAATTTCTGAGGGTGAACTCTCACTGTTTTTGGTAGTCTTGAGTCTAATACGTTATGATCTTGTAATACACCTAACTCAGTCTATATATGTGAGGATGTTGAAGAAAAGAAGTGGAAACAGATCACAACAAGAAGAAGAAAAAAGAAAAAGAAAAAAAAAACAAGAACAGATGCAACAACCTATGCTTCTGTTCTGATAAAATTTACTACCTGCGGTGAAGTTTGGTTGTGTGTGTACTTACACTGCAGAAGAAATGTGAGGTTAGGAAAGTCTAGGTTAGAAACGTAACACTCAATCAAACGCTTAACTATCTAGGTTAGTAATGTGGGGAAATTGAAAGGAAAACTAAAACTGAAGATTCTTAGAAAACAGAAGTAAGTCCTCAGTTTTGATGTTTCTGTTAGTCTTGAATTTTTGTATTTCTGCATAACTGGCACGTGATGTGGGTCAATAAACTCAAACCACTTCTAACACACACCTAAATAAGGATAAGAATATCTTGGGTAAACAAAAACCCAACCTTTGCAAAATCGTGAAATAAGGAGAAAGGGAAATACAAGGAGCTAGTTTCTGTTTTAGGAATTCTGATTTCAGTAACACCGACAGTGTTGTCCTAGTTCATCTGCAAACCTAGGAACCACTAATCATCAAGATAATGATGAGAACCAACTAATACCTTGGGACTGAGATCAGAAGAAGAAGAAAGGAAAACTGGTGTAAGAAAGAACTCAAAACCTGAAATTTACACTTCTGTGTAATTGGTTCCAGAAGCTTGGTAGATGCTAAATCGATTAGTTGAGTATCCTAAGAACTCTGTAACACATTGCATTAAGAGTGATAAGCTGGGGGAAAAAGGTTCAGGAACCAGGGGACACGATAGAAGGGAATCAGTCAATTTTTCATTTCTGTTTTCTGTAACAGCATAGCCCAGCTTCTGTGTGGAGAGTTTCTGAGGAATGTCCTGAATGATTGAGGATTTGTTGTGAGGTAAAGTCAGAGTAGACCATTAGCTGATTGGGTAACTAATTCAAAAAAAAAGGGGAGTTAAATGAGTGAACTATAAGAGAAACAGAAAAGTAGAGAAACACCAGTTTCAGATTTCAGTTTTATTCAGTTTCAGTTTTTCTCACCAGAACCGTGTCAGGCCATTTCTGCATCTGTAACAAGCTGCCTTGGGTTGTTCTTAAGTTTAAAGGTCTGATAAGATGTTAACTGAGTGGGTACAACAGCTATGAAGAGTTGTAAATAAGTTTAGAAAATAGGCAGAAAGCAAATTTAAGAGAAATTGTCGGTTCCTGACTATAGTTCAATTCCAGAAGTTTTATGTTTCTGTATAGATCTGTTACAGAAGATAAAAGTGTTGCAGTGGTTTGTTAAGAGTTTAAAACTATACTGAGACACATAAATGAATCATTAATTAAAGTTAGAAACACTGTGGGGAAGGTGGAAATCGAAGTAAACAGAAAAGAAGAAAGGACAAGAGATGGTACACTGATTTCAGGTTATAGATTTTCAATACTAGGGTACTTCTGTATAACCCCATTTTCAGAGGAGTTAAGGAGGTTGAAGTGACATTGACTGGGATCTAGCACGTTTCTAAAACACTTTAGTAGGTGGACATGTTCTTGGGAGTAGTAGGAATAACTAGTGGTTTAACAGCAGGAATCGAAAAGAGATATACAAGTTGAGTTTCAGATTTTCCAACAGCAGGTTGTTTTGGTTTTATTGTGTACAGGAGCTGTATTGATGTGTTAATGGATTGAGAGTGAACTTAGAACATTGTGAGTAACTTAGCTAAGAGTGTGAACACGTGGGAGAAACAGGAAGTCAGTTTGGTGAGTAAACAAAAAGGCTAGAAGAGTAGATAATAGAAAGTAATTTCTGGTTTCAGTTTTTCTTCCTGAAACTTGTGCTCTCTGTGTAACCGCATTACAGAGGGCTTACAAGGGCAGTATTGAATGGTAATCAATCCTAAAACTTAACTAATACACTCAAGAAAGATACAAGCACTTTAGAGAAAAATTAGAGGCTAGAATAATTCACCATCTGAAAGAACCAAACAGAAACACAACTTCTGTTTTGGGTTTTGTCTCTCTTCCTGTAACTGTGTTTCTCTGTACAGCTGAAGCAATAATGTCATAAGAGCTTTGTATTGGTTATTATTTAACATACAACCCAGCCATTTCACCTAAGTGGATCTGTAGGAAATTGGGATGGGATTAGAAGCTGATAACCAAACTGCAAGGGAAAGAATGAAGAGGTTTGACACTGGATGTAGTTTCTGTTCAGATTGTTGGTGTTTCTGTATAATGAAGTACAGTAGAAGAGTGACTGTTAAAAGGGGGATTCAGATACCATGTAGTTGCAAAGTTATAAAGTATGGTGAATGCGGTATGACCTAACGTAAGTGGTAAAGATTAGAATGTTGAGAGTATGGGGTTTGATGAGAAATGGAGTCGATATATGTGTACACTACCGGTAATTATGACAAGGATTATAAAACCTTGAGTTATAATCTGTCACAAGTTTTGATGTCATAGGATTTAGTATCTACGACATGTGATAAGTATGTGATTATATTGTGACCAATGAGAATTATATGATAAAGAACACAAGTGTATCATATGTGTACCTTATTTTCGGTACATACATATAACTACCAAAACAAATATGTTATAAAGTTAAATGACACATAAAATGTCATGTTATATGACATTATGAAATAAGTGTAACGCTAAACAATATTATGTGATCCAAACCATAGTTACTAAAACTGTCATACTGAGTGTATGTGTATATGTAAATACACGTCAAGGATAAAGGTATAAATTATAGTATACCATGACGTAAAAACACTATAGTTAATATACGATTTTGATAGGATAAACAACCTTGAATGAAAAATAACAAGTGCATAATGTGAGATTCCATACCCCAATTTAAACCGAGTACTAACTCACACTACGAGTAAGGAGCTTAAAGATAACGAACCGGAACTCATAGCAGTTGTATTACTGGGGTTACAGACATTATTAGGAAATACCGAATCGTACTGTCATGTGGATTGACATATAGCGTTCTTCGTATTGTTAGATCGCCTGTCAGACGTGCGCGCTCGAGGAAGCTTAGAGGCCTACACTACGCGACCGTGACACGGTGTACGGTATGTAAAGGGATTTGATCCGAGTTGTCCTGAGGAATTCCTCGGGCTCGGATTTGTTTGATAAATAACTTGTGTGAATGTATGTATGTGATGTATGCATGTGTATGATGCGTAGTAATGTTCATTGCATTATTTACTTATGCACGAACGTCCTACGGGACTAATACTACGTCGACTATAGATCGACTTATACAAAACTACATATGCGAAATGTGTGATTGTGACCACTATTGCTTGACTTAATACGCTAAGTATTACAAGTACGTAGTTATAACCTAAGTAAAATACTTAGGAACGGGACACGACATTGTCGGTCTCTAGAGCTTTGACTCGAAAGTAAATGTTACCTAGAATAATTCTAGGCATGCGTAAGACCCATAGGGCAGCCAATAAATTAAGTGATGTACTCCATAACAAAAACTGTAACTGACTATCTAACTAACAAAGCTAACAGTGGAGTGTGAATGAATGTGATGATGTACCTTAATCCAGACAGTCACTGGCTGCTGGTCGCGCGTAGAGATCTCTTGGGATATCCCGTATCGGGTTTTCCCTAGTTAAATCTTGATCGAGCCTAGATAGATAGATCGTCAGGCGGAGTGTGCTACCGTTGGCACCAGGCCCTTGGCCACCTAAATGGACGCCTTTACAAAGGCAAAGTGAATAAGTCCCAGAGTCTTCGGATGATCAGGGCAGTGAGCACCTTTGTGTGTACGTGGGACTACTGTCCAAGTGAGTATATTTCGGGTTGTCCTAACTGACGCCCGACTGTGCTAATCTATCAAACGATATGTGAAGGCCCGGAGGGCCGAGTGATGTACTATATGTGATGATGTTAACATGCGATGAATGAGTTCTCAATACCATTGTATTGTATGATGTATGACAGTAATGTGTGTATATATATATGACTGATTGGATTGGATGAATGATTATATAATCATGCATGTTGTTACAGTATTTATCATATTTGTAAAATGACAAAGCATGAAATCAATCTAATATCAAGACGGTTAAAAATGACAAGTGACCAATAGGGTCCAGATCCGGCATACTCAGCGTCTATCGCTGATACTACACTTATTGCGCAGGTTGCTGAACCCGTTGAAGCCGAAGTGCGGGATTGGGTAGTTAGGACATTGTGAGATTTGGATTATGTTTAGATGCTCATAGTAGTTGTGCTTTTGATACTTAGATAGAAATGTAGATGGTATCTCGTTGTCACTGCGGATTGTATTTTTATGTTTAATTTTGTTAAGATGATGTACTTACTGCTACATCACTCGTATGGGCGAGTGGTGGCAAGTAACACCCATGTGAGTTCTATTACTGTAATTACTTCCGCTGTGAGACGCCTTTATTTCCTGTTCACGTGAGCGACTATTACGTAATTGTTAGGAGGGGTGTTACAAAAGTGGTATCAGAGCGGAGTACCGCTCTGATGACGAGATACTAGGTTAAGACAGTGAGCTTAGGATTTGGGAAACTTGGGAAACGTTTGTGAGGTACGAAACGTCTGTGTCTTAATGAAATTATGTGTTGGCAGAGCCTTTGGCCTGCAAGTGTTAGCCCATGGGGCACATAAAAGAGTTATTGTATTATGGTGTGTTATTGAGAAGACGAACGGTAATACCGACAGCTAGTGGTGGTGTGAGCCAGGAAGCTGACCAAGGGCATAAAGGCCCTGGAATATCACCCCTGTTAAGGTCCAGCTGAGAGCTCAGCCAGGAGGAGACACAAACGTCATGAGTACATTGGCGACAGTCCACTTTCATGTGGAAGTCCAATACGAACTACCGCCGACAGTACCCCTCCCGCCACAACCCAATGGGTATAATACAACTAAGAAATAAAATCCCCGAATATAGGGAAAAGGGCTACCAAGCCCAACAGATTGTCTAAACACTCTCGTAGCGAATGAAAAATTCCTGCTCCTGTAACGTTAATACAACCTCAATGTCATACCTCCATTGACGACCAAGCGCCGTATCAATAGACACTGCCAGAGGCGAGCGTCACTACTACTATAACATCGGGGAAAGGGTCACCCAAGAACATCAGGGCAAGCGGACCGGGAGCACCATGAACTCCGCGCGAGACCGTCGCCCGTAATGGGACCTTTAACCACTAAACTGTAAAAAGAAATTATCTTGAGAATGTGGAGGAACCTTGTGAGAATACCGCCCTGTTATGTTCAAACTTCAATCCTAAACTTGTGAGCACACAATACAGTGACACTAGGACCCTGTCGTGACGGTACCTCGTAGGGAGAGTCCAAAGTCCAATTTTACGCTATTATAAATACAATGTGAGGGAGGACTTGATTATTCTAATGACAATATGGTCAGGAAAATTTCCCAAATCCAAATATCTTCTTATTCATGAACAATCTTTCTAACAGTGCTTAAACGACCAATGCAGCAGTGAGACAAACAAGTCGAGAACCGACAACTCTACCTGCATGGTGCGCTCGCCACTGCAAGCGCTGATTTAAACAATGTACCAGTAATTTCGTCTACCCCGCGCACTTGCCACTGCAAGTGCTGCAAACAATTACAACTGCAGTTACCACTGCTATTATCGTTACAACGAATACTGTAAACTGTGTAGACCTATGGTACGACACCATGGCTACCAACAATCACCAAACAATTGTACACCTCTAGTATAAACTACATAACTACAATTGTTACGATAAACCACTAAGATATGAGGACTACAACCTCTGAAAGACCTGACGAGTCCGGCTAATGTAATAAAAAGGGCACACCAGCCCATAACAAATTATATCTACTAAACGAGAACGAATGCAATGACACAGGCTGAGAGCCAAGATAACATAATGTAATTATCAAAGCATTCAATGGCTGAATTGGAAGTGGACGGTGAAACCTGATTCTCGGGGATCAAGGGAAAACCAACCACAAATTGGGGTGAAAGGCTAGTGCAACACTGGTGCTGATCACACCAGAGTCGTATGACTCCTGAAACTCTTCACAAGTTCCCAACATTAATCATAGTAAGGATAAACAAAACTGCAGTATCCTAGTTACAAACAACTAGCAAAGGAAACTTGCGATTAACAGTTACGTTGTATATATATTAAAACATACAAATAAAACTATGAAGAAAATACGATCGTATAACGATCGCTGCCATACAATTTCCAACTATATCGTATGCGCAGTATTTATATTTATTCACTTACATTTATATCTCATGATTTATTCTCTTATACCTTATGACACATTTTCATCATCATCTTAATGTAAGATGATTATTCGATTTGATGCATTATATTATGCAACTTATATTAAGAATTTTATCTTAATATCTTGTCACATTTCAGGACATATATTATTAATTCCTAAGGTCTATTTTATATTAACCTTAGGTTATAAATTCCATTTTCTCATTACATATACTATAACCCATACTTTTAATAAAACTATATTATTGCCAAAAGGCATGTACATCAAAATTCTTACTTCCATCAACACTCCTAATACTTTTCCATTATTTCAGTATTGCCACATATTTAATAACTGTTATACACATCATACGTTATAACATTTTAACTTTAGAATAAATGTAACTTATAGTTTACTAACTATATTCATGTATACGCCAACACGTGATGAACACAAGAGAATTAGTAAAGCGTATCAGTCCACTGATGGACCAAGAGTGAAAAGAACAATTCTACCGTAATACGGCCACTACCAATACCTTCGCAACAATGAACGCGAATCAACACTGAACACACGAATAATTACCACCTCTGAGCACTACCTGTACCCATGAGTGCCATATACTGTTATGTACAATTACAACTAATCAACATCAAGATCAAGTTTATATGTATTGTCATAATCATACTAATTATAAACAAGTTCTAAGTAGAAGAAGGGCTACCGCCATGGGCGTCCCGTCATGTAAAGAAGATGATAAATATCAAAAAAAAAGTAGAAGACATGTCGTTTACTACTGTGACGACTGTCAGTGATGAAGGAATGTGTAAATTGAATCATTGATGACCATCTAAATCGATATTACAGAAAAACACAAACCAAACGCTAAATAGCGTAAATAAGCAAGTACCTAATGTACAAACAAAGGGCACAAACTCAGGAGACCGGGAACACCGACTCCGGTTACCTTTCCAGGTATACTACTAACATAACAATGTCTAAGTTAATATAATGAAGCAAAGGAGCTACGGTACATACCGTAAGCAATGGGAATAACAATGATGAATTACTAACAGGCGCCATACCGCGCACCTGAAATATAAATAACTGCAGTTACAAGTAACTAGCACTAAACAATAAGTAACAACAAAGACATTACTTACTAGCTGAACACCAGGAGTATATACCAGCATGTAATGCTAATCACTAATAGTGATAAATGTTTAGTCCTAATGGACAAACCTAATCTTATGAGAAGTGGCATACCCTTTGAGGATGCAGTACCATCAATGAGAAATTGGAAAGTGAAGAGCCAAATTGCTCAAGCAATCATACAATCTATAATACACCCGATTAAACGGGAGAAAGAACGCGTATAAATACCCAAGTATGAGAACTTACCCCACGCCGTATCGGGGAGCATAGGTAAAATATGATAATGATTAAAACTGGAGGAAAGAACTATGTATGTACTCATGGAGATCGAGATAGGAGAACTGACATTGCTACCTCAGCACCAATATTACATAAACGATTGCAACCATACAGACGAATCAACGTTTAACGTTCAACTGGTTAGCAACCAAGTGCTACCACTAATATGTTACTAAGGACATGAGTCCAGGAACAAAAATAACGTTCCAACCACCTCACCACCATACTGCTAGAACATTAGAATCTACGACAAGATAACCAACATTGCGGACCAATCAACATCAAACTACTACAAGGACATCCATCAAAAGGGAGATTGACAATAGAATACTTCACAATAGTCGTGTGACGGACGCTACCAGTTTACTAAACGAGACATGGGAACGACCGCACTCCGATAGGAGCATGTGGGCCTGACAGACTTATTTATAGGTTAGTCAGGTAAGTAGTAATGTATCAGTATGGTACCCCATGCATGTAGACAAGTAGTGTTAGGAATACGAGAAGTAGTCAACTCCGTACTACGGACAGTGATGCAGACTACCTCGAAGATGGACGAGAAGAGCCGCAGTTAAACAAACGGGCTAGAGAAACCAAGAACCTACAACACAGAGTAGCAGACGATACACATTGAAGACGGGGAGATCCTTCGAAGATGACGAGGCAGACGACAGAAACAAGAAACCACTACATGGACGAACAATACATAGACCCCTCATAAGGATAATACAAGTTCTTGCAATCCAGAGGAATCTACCAAATGATGTGAACATAAACGCGTGACTACGCAATGATGAGAGACAAGCTAAATGCTAGCAGATACCTTAAGAAGGAATAATGGACTTGGAATGTACCACTCACATGATGATTCGCTCATCTTATCTGTTTGACTCTTTAGATATTAGCTACTGAGAGTTTACGCCTCTACACTCTGTGGGACTGAGTGTTTTGGTATTGCACTTGTGCAGTTATTAATCTAGTAGAAATACAGAAAGATGCAATGGATATCAACAAGAGTGTGTATCAAAGAACTACAACAGTGTATTACTCTGGAACAAAACCACCAGGAGACACGGATGACAATCATCAACTACGTGGACATGTAGGCTGGTACGTCTTGGTATTACAAAGACAAGTGCAAAGAGCACCAAGTACTAACAAGAGCAAATGTCATATTATACCTCAAACTGAATATCAGTGGGAAAAGACACACGAATGTATGCTAGTGATCCAAATAAGAGGATACACAGTAATGAAAAGAGGAAATTGAGCCTATGTTCATGGGTCTGCACCTCATACAGAGCGAGTGGGCCCATTAGAACGAACTTGGAAGAGAGCACAAATACGTGCCTCACCCTTTATATATATATTTAAGAGCCCGAAGGGGCTAGAGTTATACCCGTCTCTCTGATATGAGAATAATCTACTCCAAAGGTGAAAACACCACATGAGAGTTAGAGAACTCTATGTGAACCAAGTATCCAGCGCTCCTTGTGGAGCGGCTGTCGAATACTTGGGGGGTACGGGGGCGTAACCCTTTTTAAGGGGGGTAGAGCCTCTTGGCTGTGCACATGTTTGCACTAAATTCTGTTATTTCGTATGCGGGGCATACAATAGTTGTGGGTATGTGGGGCATACGATGTTGATTGTTGGACGTTGTTTGTGATGTTGTTTGTTCATTTTCATTTTGTTGGCGTTGTTGGGTACGCGGGGCGTGCGTGGTTAATTTGTTGGTGTGAGATGTGCACTCGTATGTATGAATTTGATGAAATACTTATTGGCGTGTTTACACCCAGGTGTGGTACTTCTTTCTTTAGGATACTGTGATAATTATATATTGTTGTACCTGATAGATTGATTACTTAGGGTATCACTTAGATACGAAACGTATAATTAGATACGAAACGTATAATTAGATGCGAAACGTATAATTAGATACGAAATGTGGAATGGTGATATGGTATGACACCTCGGGGAGGTTGTCAGAATTGGTAGAACTGATAGGAAATGATGGTGCTGATGGATCACCAATATCCATATATGTTTGAATTAACGCCACAATAAAGGGCTATGTGCGGTATTAGCACAACACGATATACGTAAATGATATATCACCTAGATATACATTATGGGATTATAAGGGTAGTTACTAATACACCTATTTAAGTAAGCGACTTCGGGACATACGTGTACTAATTGATTATCATGTGTGTCTATATGTGTATCTGTATGCGGGGCATACGTGTTTTGTGTTGTTGGTAGGTTGTTTGCGCATTGCGCATATGTGTATGTGGTGAACATGTATGTAAGTATCCTACGAGATACTCGGATGTATGAATTGTTTGCGCATTGCGCACATGTTTATGTTGTGAACATGTATGAATGATTGACGATTGTTTATATATATATATAAATATGTGTACACTCCGTATGAATTCAGTTCAATTGTATCGTTTAGATATCGTCACATCAAATAGATGTGCACCATGGCCATATGGGTAGTTGTTATAAATCACTCGAGAAAGACGACTTCGGGACGAAGTCTCCTTAAGGGGGGTAGACTGAAATACCCCTAAGTAATTAAACGTATTTAAATATATAACTTACAACATTAAAGCATAAAATGAGTATGTACGTACATATACACCACGTTACAAAATTATGACGTTGTATATATAATTAGAACACTACTATAAATAGTTGTACCCGTATAATGTTGTAATTAAAAACGTGACATAACGAACAGTTTATTATTACCGTATTTACGTACATACGGATACATATGTAAATGTACATAACGTTACAAGATCATAACGTTGTACATATAACCAAAACGTGACAAATAAAAATAGTCGTATACGTATATGTATACATACAACTAGTAACGCTACATATTAATATAGTCACTTATATATACAATAAATAGGCTTAATAGGGCTGAAACAAAAAAAAAGAGCAACTATACTCTCTAGCCGGGATTCAAACCCAAGATCCCTCATATCCATCCCGAAACCTTAACCGTCTGAGCTGAGCTCGAATTCAGTCTATAACTCACGCAAATTTAAACTAATACCAAACTCATTAAGCTGACAGAAAAGAAAAGAAGCCAAACATGTCGGCTACTCCTCATTCTCCTCGATACGGTGAGATTGAGCTCAATCAAAGGAAAAAAAAAACAGAGAGACCATTCTCGTATTCCACACTTCAGGCGACAAGATGTGTTCTTTTCTCATCACCCATACCCCTTCTTGTAACTCGCACACCATGAACGTTCTCAAGCCTCTTTGGAACCTACAACAGCAGTAGTTTATTCTCTGAGCCATATTCTCATGTCTCTACCCGCTAGTTAAGACTCTATCTCAGTCAAGTTTCTTTTCCTCGCTTGCATGCCCATGCCAACAGCAAGCCCAGGGACACTCATGTTTACTCCTGCGTGAAGGTAAACCAGAAACGGCCCCTCTGTTTTACAATTCTTTCTGTTTCAATCCTAAGTTTTACTACGACACATAATCTCCATCCTTGAATCAGTATAGCCAGCACCTGCCTGCTCTCTACATTCCCGACTGGTGTGGTTAGGCTTGCGCACCAGAACAATCCTGGAAAAAAAAACAGCAAGGTGAGAAGGAGAGTTTCAGTTACCGCGATCTCCTCCATTCTATCTTCTTGTGTACAGAAGTTATAGCCTGTAACTTCTTCCTCTGTCTTCTCTATTTTAGTGAGTCAAGTTCCCTTGCTGAGATCATTTGGAGACCGAACAGAAGCCCAGTCAATTAGCCTCTGATCAAGGTAAGAAGATCTACTAAAAGAGCAAGATTTCTACTTCCCATAATGGTTACCGAAACTGGAACAAGTAAACTGAATGTAACTTGTGGGTTACTGTCTAGCTGAAAAGAAATTTTGGAGAGCCTACATCGTGCCAAGAACTATCAAGGGAAACAACCAAGATAAGAAGGTGAGTCATTCGTAAACACACCTAGTAACCAGAAACTAAACTGGCTGTCAAGTTCTGTGTTACCAACGAACTTGTAGTTTCTGTGTTTCGATTGTGAATCTCTCAAAAAAAAAACAGTGCATGATCAATGTGGAGTAAAGAAAATATTTAAAACCTTATGGAGGCACTTATCTAGCCATTGATACATGGGAACCCTTTTGAAGAGAAAGAAGAGCTAGACTGATCCATCGGTTGTTAGGAAATAACAGAGAAAAAAATTGTAGCAGTAGCAGCTCCATCTTCTTTTTCAGTTATACCTAGTTCCGTATTACAAATTTCTGAGGGTGAACTCTCACTGTTTTTGGTAGTCTTGAGTCTAATACGTTATGATCTTGTAATACACCTAACTCAGTCTATATATGTGAGGATGTTGAAGAAAAGAAGTGGAAACAGATCACAACAAGAAGAAGAAAAAAGAAAAAGAAAAAAAAACAAAGAACAGATGCAACAACCTATGCTTCTGTTCTGATAAAATTTACTACCTGCGGTGAAGTTTGGTTGTGTGTGTACTTACACTGCAGAAGAAATGTGAGGTTAGGAAAGTCTAGGTTAGAAACGTAACACTCAATCAAACGCTTAACTATCTAGGTTAGTAATGTGGGGAAATTGAAAGGAAAACTAAAACTGAAGATTCTCAGAAAACAGAAGTAAGTCCTCAGTTTTGATGTTTCTGTTAGTCTTGAATTTTTGTATTTCTGCATAACTGGCACGTGATGTGGGTCAATAAACTCAAACCACTTCTAACACACCTAAATAAGGATAAGAATATCTTGGGTAAACAAAAACCCAACCTTTGCAAAATCGTGAAATAAGGAGAAAGGGAAATACAAGGAGCTAGTTTCTGTTTTAGGAATTCTGATTTCAGTAACACCGACAGTGTTGTCCTAGTTCATCTGCAAACCTAGGAACCACTAAACATCAAGATAATGATGAGAACCAACTAATACCTTGGGACTGAGATCAGAAGAAGAAGAAAGGAAAACTGGTGTAAGAAAGAACTCAAAACCTGAAATTTACACTTCTGTGTAATTGGTTCCAGAAGCTTGGTAGATGCTAAATCGATTAGCTGAGTATCCTAAGAACTCTGTAACACATTGCATTAAGAGTGATAAGCTGGGGGAAAAAGGTTCAGGAACCAGGGGACACGATAGAAGGGAATCAGTCAATTTTTCATTTCTGTTTTCTGTAACAGCATAGCCCAGCTTCTGTGTGGAGAGTTTCTGAGGAATGTCCTGAATGATTGAGGATTTGTTGTGAGGTAAAGTCAGAGTAGACCATTAGCTGATTGGGTAACTAATTCAAAAAAAAAGGGGAGTTAAATGAGTGAACTATAAGAGAAACAGAAAAGTAGAGAAACACCAGTTTCAGATTTCAGTTTTATTCAGTTTCAGTTTTTCTCACCAGAACCGTGTCAGGCCATTTCTGCATCTGTAACAAGCTGCCTTGGGTTGTTCTTAAGTTTAAAGGTCTGATAAGATGTTAACTGAGTGGGTACAACAGCTATGAAGAGTTGTAAATAAGTTTAGAAAATAGGCAGAAAGCAAATTTAAGAGAAATTGTCGGTTCCTGACTATAGTTCAATTCCAGAAGTTTTATGTTTCTGTATAGATCTGTTACAGAAGATAAAAGTGTTGCAGTGGTTTGTTAAGAGTTTAAAACTATACTGAGACACATAAATGAATCATTAATTAAAGTTAGAAACACTGTGGGGAAGGTGGAAATCGAAGTAAACAGAAAAGAAGAAAGGACAAGAGATGGTACACTGATTTCAGGTTATAGATTTTCAGTACTAGGGTACTTCTGTATAACCCCATTTTCAGAGGAGTTAAGGAGGTTGAAGTGACATTGACTGGGATCTAGCACGTTTCTAAAACACTTTAGTAGGTGGACATGTTCTTGGGAGTAGTAGGAATAACTAGTGGTTTAACAGCAGGAATCGAAAAGAGATATACAAGTTGAGTTTCAGATTTTCCAACAACAGGTTGTTTTGGTTTTATTGTGTACAGGAGCTGTATTGATGTGTTAATGGATTGAGAGTGAACTTAGAACTTTGTGAGTAACTTAGCTAAGAGTGTGAACACGTGGGAGAAACAGGAAGTCAGTTTGGTGAGTAAACAAAAAGGGCTAGAAGAGTAGATAATAGAAAGTAATTTCTGGTTTCAGTTTTTCTTCCTGAAACTTGTGCTCTCTGTGTAACCGCATTACAGAGGGCTTACAAGGGCAGTATTGAATGGTAATCAATCCTAAAACTTAACTAATACACTCAAGAAAGATACAAGCACTTTAGAGAAAAATTAGAGGCTAGAATAATTCACCATCTGAAAGAACCAAACAGAAACACAACTTCTGTTTTGGGTTTTGTCTCTCTTCCTGTAACTGTGTTTCTGTACAGCTGAAGCAATAATGTCATAAGAGCTTTGTATTGGTTATTATTTAACATACAACCCAGCCATTTCACCTAAGTGGATCTGTAGGAAATTGGGATGGGATTAGAAGCTGATAACCAAACTGCAAGGGAAAGAATGAAGAGGTTTGACACTGGATGTAGTTTCTGTTCAGATTGTTGGTGTTTCTGTATAATGAAGTACAGTAGAAGAGTGACTGTTAAAAGGGGGATTCAGATACCATGTAGTTGCAAAGTTATAAAGTATGGTGAATGCGGTATGACCTAACGTAAGTGGTAAAGATTAGAATGTTGAGAGTATGGGGTTTGATGAGAAATGGAGTCGATATATGTGTACACTACCGGTAATTATGACAAGGATTATAAAACCTTGAGTTATAATCTGTCACAAGTTTTGATGTCATAGGATTTAGTATCTACGACATGTGATAAGTATGTGATTATATTGTGACCAATGAGAATTATATGATAAAGAACACAAGTGTATCATATGTGTACCTTATTTTCGGTACATACATATAACTACCAAAACTATATTTATAAAGTTAAATGACACATAAAATGTCATGTTATATGACATTATGAAATAAGTGTAACGCTAAACAATATTATGTGATCCAAACCATAGTTACTAAAACTGTCATACTGAGTGTATGTGTATATGTAAATACACGTCAAGGATAAAGGTATAAATTATAGTATACCATGACGTAAAAACACTATAGTTAATATACGATTTTGATAGGATAAACAACCTTGAATGAAAAATAACAAGTGCATAATGTGAGATTCCATACCCCAATGTAAACCGAGTACTAACTCACACTACGAGTAAGGAGCTTAAAGATAACGAAACCGGAACTCATAGCAGTTGTATTACTGGGGTTACAGACATTATTAGGAAATACCGAATCGTACTGTCATGTGGATTGACATATAGCGTTCTTCGTATTGTTAGATCGCCTGTCAGACGTGCGCGCTCGAGGAAGCTTAGAGGCCTACACTACGCGACCGTGACACGGTGTACGGTATGTAAAGGGATTTGATCCGAGTTGTCCTGAGGAATTCCTCGGGCTCGGATTTGTTTGATAAATAACTTGTGTGAATGTATGTATGTGATGTATGCATGTGTATGATGCGTAGTAATGTTCATTGCATTATTTACTTATGCACGAACGTCCTACGGGACTAATACTACGTCGACTATAGATCGACTTATACAAAACTACATATGCGAAATGTGTGATTGTGACCACTATTGCTTGACTTAATACGCTAAGTATTACAAGTACGTAGTTATAACCTAAGTAAAATACTTAGGAACGGGACACGACATTGTCGGTCTCTAGAGCTTTGACTCGAAAGTAAATGTTACCTAGAATAATTCTAGGCATGCGTAAGACCCATAGGGCAGCCAATAAATTAAGTGATGTACTCCATAACAAAAACTGTAACTGACTATCTAACTAACAAAGCTAACAGTGGAGTGTGAATGAATGTGATGATGTACCTTAATCCAGACAGTCACTGGCTGCTGGTCGCGCGTAGAGATCTCTTGGGATATCCCGTATCGGGTTTTCCCTAGTTAAATTCTGATCGAGCCTAGATAGATCGTCAGGCGGAGTGTGCTACCGTTGGCACCAGGCCCTTGGCCACCTAAATGGACGCCTTTACAAAGGCAAAGTGAATAAGTCCCAGAGTCTTCGGATGATCAGGGCAGTGAGCACCTTTGTGTGTACGTGGGACTACTGTCCAAGTGAGTATATTTCGGGTTGTCCTAACTGACGCCCGACTGTGCTAATCTAACAAACGATATGTGAAGGCCTGGAGGGCCGAGTGATGTACTATGTGATGATGTTAACATGCGATGAATGAGTTCTCAATACCATTGTATTGTATGATGTATGACAGTAATGTGTGTATATATATATGACTGATTGGATTGGATGAATGATTATATAATCATGCATGTTGTTACAGTATTATCATATTTGTAAAATGACAAAGCATGAAATCAATCTAATATCAAGACGGTTAAAAATGACAAGTGACCAATAGGGTCCAGATCCGGCATACTCAGCGTCTATCGCTGATACTACACTTATTGCGCAGGTTGCTGAACCCGTTGAAGCCGAAGTGCGGGATTGGGTAGTTAGGACATTGTGAGATTTGGATTATGTTTAGATGCTCATAGTAGTTGTGCTTTTGATACTTAGATAGAAATGTAGACGGTATCTCGTTGTCACTGCGGATTGTATTTTTATGTTTAATTTTGTTAAGATGATGTACTGCTACATCACTCGTATGGGCGAGTGGTGGCAAGTAACACCCATGTGAGTTCTATTACTGTAATTACTTCCGCTGTGAGACGCCTTTATTTCCTGTTCACGTGAGCGACTATTACGTAATTGTTAGGAGGGGTGTTACAAAAGTGGTATCAGAGCGGAGTACCGCTCTGATGACAGATACTAGTTAGACAGTGAGCTTAGGATTTGGGAAACTTGGGAAACGTTTGTGAGGTACGAAACGTCTGTGTCTTAATGAAATTATGTGTTGGCAGAGCCTTTGGCCTGCAAGTGTTCCCATGGGGCACATAAAAGAGTTAATTGTATTACGGTGTGTTATTGAGAAGACGAACGGTAATACCGACAGCTAGTGGTGTGTGAGCCAGGAAGCTGACCAAGGGCATAAAGGCCCTGGAATATCACCCCTGTTAAGGTCCAGCTGAGAGCTCAGCCAGGAGGAGACACAAACGTCATGAGTACATTGGCGACAGTCCACTTTCATGTGGAAGTCCAATACGAACTACCGCCGACAGTACCCCTCCCGCCACAACCCAATGGGTATAATACAACTAAGAAATAAAATCCCCGATATAGGGAAAAGGGCTACCAAGCCCAACAGATGTCTAAACACTCTCGTAGCGAATGAAAAATTCCTGCTCCTGTAACGTTAATACAACCTCAATGTCATACCTCCATTGATGACCAAGCGCCGTATCAATAGACACTGCCAGAGGCGAGCGTCACTACTACTATACATCGGGGAGGTCACCCAAGAACATCAGGGCAAGCGGACCGGGAGCACCATGAACTTCGCGAGACCGTCGCCCGTAATGGGACCTTTAACCACTAAACTGTAAAAAGAAATTATCTTGAGAATGTGGAGGAACCTTGTGAGAATACCACCCTGTTATGTTCAAACTTCAATCCTAAACTTGTGAGCACACAATACAGTGACACTAGGACCCTGTCGTGACGGTACCTCGTAGGGAGACAAAGTCCAAATGTTTACGCTATTATAAATACAATGTGAGGGAGGACTTGATTATTCTAATGACAATATGGTCAGGAAAATTTCCCAAATCCAAATATCTTCTTATTCATGAACAATCTTTCTAACAGTGCTTAAACGACCAATGCAGCAGTGAGACAAACAAGTCGAGAACCGACAACTCTACCTGCATGGTGCGCTCCACGCCACTGCAAGCGCTGATTTAAACAATGTACCAGTAATTTCGTCTACCCCGCGCACTTGCCACTGCAAGTGCTGCAAACAATTACACTGCAGTTACCACTGCTATTATCGTTACAACGAATACTGTAAACTGTGTAGACCTATGGTACGACACCATGGCTACCAACAATCACCAAACAATTGTACACCTCTAGTATAAACTACATAACTACAATTGTTACGATAAACCACTAAGATATGAGGACTACAACCTCTGAAAGACCTGACGAGTCCGGCTAATGTAATAAAAAGGGCACACCAGCCCATAACAAATTATATCTACTAAACGAGAACGAATGCAATGACACAGGCTGAGAGCCAGATAACATAATGTAATTATCAAAGCATTCAATGGCTGAATGGAAGTGGACGGTGAAACCTGATTCTCGGGGATCAAGGGAAAACCAACCACAAATTGGGGTGAAAGGCTAGTGCAACACTGGTGCTGATAACACCAGAGTCGTATGACTCCTGAAACTCTTCACAAGTTGCCAACATTAATCATAGTAAGGATAAACAAAACTGCAGTATCCTAGTTACAAACAACTAGCAAAGGAAACTTGCGATTAACAGTTACGTTGTATATATATTAAAACATACAAATAAAACTATGAAGAAAATACGATCGTATAACGATCGCTGCCATACAATTTCCAACTATATCGTATGCGCAGTATTTATATTTATTCACTTACATTTATATCTCATGATTTATTCTCTTATACCTTATGACACATTTTCATCATCATCTTAATGTAAGATGATTATTCGATTTGATGCATTATATTATGCAACTTATATTAAGAATTTTATCTTAATATCTTGTCACATTTCAGGACATATATTTTATTCCTAAGGTCTATTTTATATTAACCTTAGGTTATAAATTCCATTTTCTCATTACATATACTATAACCCATACTTTTAATAAAACTATATTATTGCCAAAAGGCATGTACATCAAAATTCTTACTTCCATCAACTCCTAATACTTTTCCATTATTTCAGTATTGCCACATATTTAATAACTGTTATACACATCATATGTTATAACATTTTAACTTTAGAATAAATGTAACTTATAGTTTACTAACTATATTCATGTATACGCCAACACGTGATGAACACAAGAGAATTAGTAAAGCGTATCAGTCCACTGATGGACCAAGAGTGAAAAGAACAATTCTACCGTAATACGGCCATTACCAATACCTTCGCAACAATGAACGCGAATCAACACTGAACACACGAATAATTACCACCTCTGAGCACTACCGTACCCATGAGTGCCTATACTGTTTGTACAATTACAACTAATCAACATCAAGATCAAGTTTATATGTATTGTCATAATCATACTAATTATAAAACAAGTTCTAAGTAGAAGAAGGGCTACCGCCATGGGCGTCCCGTCATGTAAAGAAGATGATAAATATCAAAAAAAGTAGAAGACATGTCGTTTACTACTGTGACGACTGTCAGTGATGAAGGAATGTGTAAATTGAATCATTGATGACCATCTAAATCAATATTACAGAAAAACACAAAACCAAACGCTAAATAGCGTAAATAAGCAAGTACCTAATGTACAAACAAAGGGCACAAACTCAGGAGACTGGAACACCGACTCCGGTTACTTTCCAGGTATACTACTAACATAACAATGTCTAAGTTAATATATGAAGCAAAGAGCTACGGTACATACCGTAAGCAATGGGAATAACAATGATGAATTACTAACAGGCGCCATAACCGCGCACCTGAAATATAAATAACTGCAGTTACAAGTAACTAGCACTAAACAATAAGTAACAACAAAGACATTACTTACTAGCTGAACACCAGGAGTATATACCAGCATGTAATGCTAATCACTATAGTGATAAATGTTTAGTCCTAATGGACAAACCTAATCTTATGAGAAGTGGCATACCCTTTGAGGATGCAGTACCATCAATGAGAATGATTGGAAAGTGAAGAGCCAATTGCTCAAGCAATCATACAATCTATAATACACCATTAAACGGGAGAAAGAACGCGTATAAATACCCAAGTATGAGAACTTACCCCCCGCCGTATCGGGGAGCATAGGTAAAACATATGATAATGATTAAAACTGGAGGAACGAGACTACATGTATGTACTCATGGAGATCAAGATAGAGAACTGACATTGCTACCTCAGCACCATATTACTAAAACGATTGCAACCATACAGAACGAATCAAAGTTTAACGTTCAACTGGTTAGCAACCAAGTGCTACCACTAATATGTTACTAAGGACATGAGTCCAGGGAACAAAAATAACGTTCCAACCACCTCACCACCATACTGCTAGAACATTAGAATCTACGACAAGATAACCAACATTGCGGACCAATCAACATCAAACTACTACAAGGACATCCATCAAAAGGGAGATTGACAATAGAATACTTCACAATAGTCGTGTGACGGACGCTACCAGTTTACTAAACGAGACATGGGACGACCGCACTCCGATAGGAGCATGTGGGCCTGACAGACTTATTTATAGGTTAGTCAGGTAAGTAGTAATGTATCAGTATGGTACCCCATGCATGTAGACAAGTAGTGTTAGGAATACGAGAAGTAGTCAACTCCGTACTACGGACAGTGATGCAGACTACCTCGAAGATGGACGAGAAGAGCCGCAGTTAAACAAACGGGCTAGAGAAACCAAGAACCTACAACACAGAGTAGCAGACGATACACATTGAAGACGGGGAGATCCTTCGAAGATGACGAGGCAGACGACAGAAACAAGAAACCACTACATGGACGAACAATACATAGACCCCTCATAAGGATAATACAAGTTCTTGCAATCCAGAGGAATCTACCAAATGATGTGAACATAAACGCGTGACTACGCAATGATGAGAGACAAGCTAAATGCTAGCAGATACCTTAAGAAGGAATAATGGACTTGGAATGTACCACTCACATGATGATTCGCTCATCTTATCTGTTTGACTCTTTAGATATTAGCTACTGAGAGTTTACGCCTCTACACTCTGTGGGACTGAGTGTTTTGGTATTGCACTTGTGCAGTTATTAATCTAGTAGAAATACAGAAAGATGCAATGGATATCAACAAGAGTGTGTATCAAAGAACTACAACAGTGTATTACTCTGGAACAAAACCACCAGGAGACACGGATGACAATCATCAACTACGTGGACATGTAGGCTGGTACGTCTTGGTATTACAAAGACAAGTGCAAAGAGCACCAAGTACTAACAAGAGCAAATGTCATATTATACCTCAAACTGAATATCAGTGGGAAAAGACACACGAATGTATGCTAGTGATCCAAATAAGAGGATACACAGTAATGAAAAGAGGAAATTGAGCCTATGTTCATGGGTCTGCACCTCATACAGAGCGAGTGGGCCCATTAGAACGAACTTGGAAGAGAGCACAAATACGTGCCTCACCCTTTATATATATATTTAAGAGCCCGAAGGGGCTAGAGTTATACCCGTCTCTCTGATATGAGAATAATCTACTCCAAAGGTGAAAACACCACATGAGAGTTAGAGAACTCTATGTGAACCAAGTATCCAGCGCTCCTTGTGGAGCGGCTGTCGAATACTTGGGGGGTACGGGGGCGTAACCCTTTTTAAGGGGGGTAGAGCCTCTTGGCTGTGCACATGTTTGCACTAAATTCTGTTATTTCGTATGCGGGGCATACAATAGTTGTGGGTATGTGGGGCATACGATGTTGATTGTTGGACGTTGTTTGTGATGTTGTTTGTTCATTTTGTTGGCGTTGTTGGGTACGCGGGGCGTGCGTGGTTAATTTGTTGGTGTGAGATGTGCACTCGTATGTATGAATTTGATGAAATACTTATTGGCGTGTTTACACCCAGGTGTGGTACTTTCTTTAGGATACTGTGATAATTATATATTGTTGTACCTGATAGATTGATTACTTAGGGTATCGCTTAGATACGAAACGTATAATTAGATACGAAACGTATAATTAGATGCGAAACGTATAATTAGATACGAAATGTGGAATGGTGATATGGTATGACACCTCGGGGAGGTTGTCAGAATTGGTAGAACTGATAGGAAATGATGGTGCTGATGGATCACCAATATCCATATATGTTTGAATTAACGCCACAATAAAGGGCTATGTGCGGTATTAGCACAACACGATATACGTAAATGATATATCACCTAGATATACATTATGGGATTATAAGGGTAGTTACTAATACACCTATTTAAGTAAGCGACTTCGGGACATACGTGTACTAATTGATTATCACGTGTGTCTGTATGTGTATCTGTATGCGGGGCATACGTGTTTTGTGTTGTTGGTAGGTTGTTTGCGCATTGCGCATATGTGTATGTGGTGAACATGTATGTAAGTATCCTACGAGATACTCGGATGTATGAATTGTTTGCGCATTGCGCACATGTTTATGTTGTGAACATGTATGAATGATTGACGATTGTTATATATATATATATAAATATGTGTACACTCCGTATGAATTCAGTTCAATTGTATCGTTTAGATATCGTCACATCAAATAGATGTGCACCATGGCCATATGGGTAGTTGTTATAAATCACTCGAGAAAGACGACTTCGGGACGAAGTCTCCTTAAGGGGGGTAGACTGAAATATCCCTAAGTAATTAAACGTATTTAAATATATAACTTACAACATTAAAGCATAAAATGAGTATGTACGTACATATACACCACGTTACAAAATTATGACGTTGTATATATAATTAGAACACTACTATAAATAGTTGTACCCGTATAATGTTGTAATTAAAAACGTGACATAACGAACAGTTTATTATTACCGTATTTACGTACATACGGATACATATGTAAATGTACATAACGTTACAAGATCATAACGTTGTACATATAACCAAAACGTGACAAATAAAAATAGTCGTATACGTATATGTATACATACAACTAGTAACGCTACATATTAATATAGTCACTTATATATACAATAAATAGGCTTAATAGGGCTGAAACAAAAAAAAAGAGCAACTATACTCTCTAGCCGGGATTCAAACCCAAGATCCCTCATATCCATCCCGAAACCTTAACCGTCTGAGCTGAGCTCGAATTCAGTCTATAACTCACGCAAATTTAAACTAATACCAAACTCATTAAGCTGACAGAAAAGAAAGAAGCCAAACATGTCGGCTACTCCTCATTCTCCTCGATACGGTGAGATTGAGCTCAATCAAAGGAAAAAAAAAACAGAGAGACCATTCGTATTCCACACTTCAGGCGACAAGATGTGTTCTTTTCTCATCACCCATACCCCTTCTTGTAACTCGCACACCATGAACGTTCTCAAGCCTCTTTGGAACCTACAACAGCAGTAGTTTATTCTCTGAGCCATATTCTCATGTCTCTACCCGCTAGTTAAGACTCTATCTCAGTCAAGTTTCTTTTCCTCGCTTGCATGCCCATGCCAACAGCAAGCCCAGGGACACTCATGTTTACTCCTGCGTGAAGGTAAACCAGAAACGGCCCCTCTGTTTTACAATTCTTTCTGTTTCAATCCTAAGTTTTACTACGACACATAATCTCCATCCTTGAATCAGTATAGCCAGCACCTGCCTGCTCTCTACATTCCCGACTGGTGTGGTTAGGCTTGCGCACCAGAACAATCCTGGAAAAAAAAACAGCAAGGTGAGAAGGAGAGTTTCAGTTACCGCGATCTCCTCCATTCTATCTTCTTGTGTACAGAAGTTATAGCCTGTAACTTCTTCCTCTGTCTTCTCTATTTTAGTGAGTCAAGTTCCCTTGCTGAGATCATTTGGAGACCGAACAGAAGCCCAGTCAATTAGCCTCTGATCAAGGTAAGAAGATCTACTAAAAGAGCAAGATTTCTACTTCCCATAATGGTTACCGAAACTGGAACAAGTAAACTGAATGTAACTTGTGGGTTACTGTCTAGCTGAAAAGAAATTTTGGAGAGCCTACATCGTGCCAAGAACTATCAAGGGAAACAACCAAGATAAGAAGGTGAGTCATTCGTAAACACACCTAGTAACCAGAAACTAAACTGGCTGTCAAGTTCTGTGTTACCAACGAACTTGTAGTTTCTGTGTTTCGATTGTGAATCTCTCAAAAAAAAACAGTGCATGATCAATGTGGAGTAAAGAAAATATTTAAAACCTTATGGAGGCACTTATCTAGCCATTGATACATGGGAACCCTTTTGAAGAGAAAGAAGAGCTAGACTGATCCATCGGTTGTTAGGAAATAACAGAGAAAAAAATCTGTAGCAGCTCCATCTTCTTTTTCAGTTATACCTAGTTCCGTATTACAAATTTCTGAGGGTGAACTCTCACTGTTTTTGGTAGTCTTGAGTCTAATACGTTATGATCTTGTAATACACCTAACTCAGTCTATATATGTGAGGATGTTGAAGAAAAGAAGTGGAAACAGATCACAACAAGAAGAAAAAAGAAAAAGAAAAAAAAACAAAGAACAGATGCAACAACCTATGCTTCTGTTCTGATAAAATTTACTACCTGCGGTGAAGTTTGGTTGTGTGTGACTTACACTGCAGAAGAAATGTGAGGTTAGGAAAGTCTAGGTTAGAAACGTAACACTCAATCAAACGCTTAACTATCTAGGTTAGTAATGTGGGGAAATTGAAAGGAAAACTAAAACTGAAGATTCTCAGAAAACAGAAGTAAGTCCTCAGTTTTGATGTTTCTGTTAGTCTTGAATTTTTGTATTTCTGCATAACTGGCACGTGATGTGGGTCAATAAACTCAAACCACTTCTAACACACCTAAATAAGGATAAGAATATCTTGGGTAAACAAAAACCCAACCTTTGCAAAATCGTGAAATAAGGAGAAAGGGAAATACAAGGAGCTAGTTTCTGTTTTAGGAATTCTGATTTCAGTAACACCGACAGTGTTGTCCTAGTTCATCTGCAAACCTAGGAACCACTAAACATCAAGATAATGATGAGAACCAACTAATACCTTGGGACTGAGATCAGAAGAAGAAGAAAGGAAAACTGGTGTAAGAAAGAACTCAAAACCTGAAATTTACACTTCTGTGTAATTGGTTCCAGAAGCTTGGTAGATGCTAAATCGATTAGCTGAGTATCCTAAGAACTCTGTAACACATTGCATTAAGAGTGATAAGCTGGGGGAAAAAGGTTCAGGAACCAGGGGACACGATAGAAGGGAATCAGTCAATTTTTCATTTCTGTTTTCTGTAACAGCATAGCCCAGCTTCTGTGTGGAGAGTTTCTGAGGAATGTCCTGAATGATTGAGGATTTGTTGTGAGGTAAAGTCAGAGTAGACCATTAGCTGATTGGGTAACTAATTCAAAAAAAAAGGGGAGTTAAATGAGTGAACTATAAGAGAAACAGAAAAGTAGAGAAACACCAGTTTCAGATTTCAGTTTTATTCAGTTTCAGTTTTTCTCACCAGAACCGTGTCAGGCCATTTCTGCATCTGTAACAAGCTGCCTTGGGTTGTTCTTAAGTTTAAAGGTCTGATAAGATGTTAACTGAGTGGGTACAACAGCTATGAAGAGTTGTAAATAAGTTTAGAAAATAGGCAGAAAGCAAATTTAAGAGAAATTGTCGGTTCCTGACTATAGTTCAATTCCAGAAGTTTTATGTTTCTGTATAGATCTGTTACAGAAGATAAAAGTGTTGCAGTGGTTTGTTAAGAGTTTAAAACTATACTGAGACACATAAATGAATCATTAATTAAAGTTAGAAACACTGTGGGGAAGGTGGAAATCGAAGTAAACAGAAAAGAAGAAAGGACAAGAGATGGTACACTGATTTCAGGTTATAGATTTTCAGTACTAGGGTACTTCTGTATAACCCCATTTTCAGAGGAGTTAAGGAGGTTGAAGTGACATTGACTGGGATCTAGCACGTTTCTAAAACACTTTAGTAGGTGGACATGTTCTTGGGAGTAGTAGGAATAACTAGTGGTTTAACACAGGAATCAGGAATCGAAAAGAGATATACAAGTTGAGTTTCAGATTTTCCAACAGCAGGTTGTTTTGGTTTTATTGTGTACAGGAGCTGTATTGATGTGTTAATGGATTGAGAGTGAACTTAGAACTTTGTGAGTAACTTAGCTAAGAGTGTGAACACGTGGGAGAAACAGGAAGTCAGTTTGGTGAGTAAACAAAAAGGGCTAGAAGAGTAGATAATAGAAAGTAATTTCTGGTTTCAGTTTTTCTTCCTGAAACTTGTGCTCTCTGTGTAACCGCATTACAGAGGGCTTACAAGGGCAGTATTGAATGGTAATCAATCCTAAAACTTAACTAATACACTCAAGAAAGATACAAGCACTTTAGAGAAAAATTAGAGGCTAGAATAATTCACCATCTGAAAGAACCAAACAGAAACACAACTTCTGTTTTGGGTTTTGTCTCTCTTCCTGTAACTGTTTTCTGTACAGCTGAAGCAATAATGTCATAAGAGCTTTGTATTGGTTATTATTTAACATACAACCCAGCCATTTCACCTAAGTGGATCTGTAGGAAATTGGGATGGGATTAGAAGCTGATAACCAAACTGCAAGGGAAAGAATGAAGAGGTTTGACACTGGATGTAGTTTCTGTTCAGATTGTTGGTGTTTCTGTATAATGAAGTACAGTAGAAGAGTGACTGTTAAAAGGGGGATTCAGATACCATGTAGTTGCAAAGTTATAAAGTATGGTGAATGCGGTATGACCTAACGTAAGTGGTAAAGATTAGAATGTTGAGAGTATGGGGTTTGATGAGAAATGGAGTCGATATATGTGTACACTACCGGTAATTATGACAAGGATTATAAAACCTTGAGTTATAATCTGTCACAAGTTTTGATGTCATAGGATTTAGTATCTACGACATGTGATAAGTATGTGATTATATTGTGACCAATGAGAATTATATGATAAAGAACACAAGTGTATCATATGTGTACCTTATTTTCGGTACATACATATAACTACCAAAACTATGTTATAAAGTTAAATGACACATAAAATGTCATGTTATATGACATTATGAAATAAGTGTAAGCTAAACAATATTATGTGATCCAAACCATAGTTACTAAAACTGTCATACTGAGTGTATGTGTATATGTAAATACACGTCAAGGATAAAGGTATAAATTATAGTATACCATGACGTAAAAACACTATAGTTAATATACGATTTTGATAGGATAAACAACCTTGAATGAAAAATAACAAGTGCATAATGTGAGATTCCATACCCCAATGTAAACCGAGTACTAACTCACACTACGAGTAAGGAGCTTAAAGATAACGAAACCGGAACTCATAGCAGTTGTATTACTGGGGTTACAGACATTATTAGGAAATACCGAATCGTACTGTCATGTGGATTGACATATAGCGTTCTTCGTATTGTTAGATCGCCTGTCAGACGTGCGCGCTCGAGGAAGCTTAGAGGCCTACACTACGCGACCGTGACACGGTGTACGGTATGTAAAGGGATTTGATCCGAGTTGTCCTGAGGAATTCCTCGGGCTCGGATTTGTTTGATAAATAACTTGTGTGAATGTATGTATGTGATGTATGCATGTGTATGATGCGTAGTTATGTTCATTGCATTATTTACTTATGCACGAACGTCCTACGGGACTAATACTACGTCGACTATAGATCGACTTATACAAAACTACATATGCGAAATGTGTGATTGTGACCACTATTGCTTGACTTAATACGCTAAGTATTACAAGTACGTAGTTATAACCTAAGTAAAATACTTAGGAACGGGACACGGCATTGTCGGTCTCTAGATCTTTGACTCGAAAGTAAATGTTACCTAGAATAATTCTAGGCATGCGTAAGACCCATAGGGCAGCCAATAAATTAAGTGATGTACTCCATAAAAAAACTGTAACTGACTATCTAACTAACAAAGCTAACAGTGGAGTGTGAATGAATGTGATGATGTACCTTAATCCAGACAGTCACTGGCTGCTGGTCGCGCGTAGAGATCTCTTGGGATATCCCGTATCGGGTTTTCCCTAGTTAAATCCTGATCGAGCCTAGATAGATCGTCAGGCGGAGTGTGCTACCGTTGGCACCAGGCCCTTGGCCACCTAAATGGACGCCTTTACAAAGGCAAAGTGAATAAGTCCCAGAGTCTTCGGATGATCAGGGCAGTGAGCACCTTTGTGTGTACGTGGGACTACTGTCCAAGTGAGTATATTTCGGGTTGTCCTAACTGACGCCCGACTGTGCTAATCTAACAAACGATATGTGAAGGCCCGGAGGGCCGAGTGAGTGATGTACTATGTGATGATGTTAACATGCGATGAATGAGTTCTCAATACCATTGTATTGTATGATGTATGACAGTAATGTGTGTATATATATATGACTGATTGGATTGGATGAATGATTATATAATCATGCATGTTGTTACAGTATTTATCATATTTGTAAAATGACAAAGCATGAAATCAATCTAATATCAAGACGGTTAAAAATGACAAGTGACCAATAGGGTCCAGATCCGGCATACTCAGCGTCTATCGCTGATACTACACTTATTGCGCAGGTTGCTGAACCCGTTGAAGCCGAAGTGCGGGATTGGGTAGTTAGGACATTGTGAGATTTGGATTATGTTTAGATGCTCATAGTAGTTGTGCGTTTGATACTTAGATAGAAATGTAGATGGTATCTCGTTGTCACTGCGGATTGTATTTTTATGTTTAATTTTGTTAAGATGATGTACTACTACATCACTCGTATGGGCGAGTGGTGGCAAGTAACACCCATGTGAGTTCTATTACTGTAATTACTTCCGCTGTGAGACGCCTTTATTTCCTGTTCACGTGAGCGACTATTACGTAATTGTTAGGAGGGGTGTTACATTCAAAATGAAATTTTATCTTTGAAGATGCAGAATGCTTCTCTAGAAGCCAAAATTCATTGGGGTGCCTCGCAGCGTGACATTGAAAAAGCCCTTGAGGCTTCCAATGCTGGAAGAAATTTTTTGGAGGAAGAGTTGGTGTGTAGAGAATCAAATAAAATCTCTGGAAGAATAGTTATCCCAGCGTCAAGGTATGCTTTTTTATTTCCGGAAGTTTCTTATGGAAATTTTCTACTTCTATTTTTGTTTGTTGCTTTGTCTCCTTTACTTTTTTGAGATTTTGAACTACTTTGTCTTTGCCTCTTTTAGATTATGATGTCTTGCTTAGCCGCCTTCGAAAGCTTTCCATAAAGAATACAGGTTTGAAGGACTAAGGAAATAATCTAGAGGGAGAACGAGATCACTACCATTAGTTGGCCATAAGATACGAGAGTTAGGTTGAGAGCTTCGATGAGTTCTACCGTAGGTCTTGTATTACTACACAAGAGAAGGACATGACTATTTCCTCCCTAAAGAATCTGCTTAAATCTTAATGCAAAAAAGTTAGTGAATGCATGTCGCCTGGTGGTAGGGAATTATTTTATGACAAGAAATGCATTCTTGGCAAGGCGTTGTCCGATAACTTATCCTTTGATGAGATAGCAGGGCACACAAAGTTTTTTGAAGAGGTGGAGGCTCTTGACCGGAAGCCGGGAGGTACCTGCTTTTCTCCTCCCATGGATTTTTATGTGCGTCCGGTGATGGGAGGGATGCTCGCCTTCCAATGATAAATGAGGAAAAAGAGATGTTCAAGTATGACGAGAGTGTCGTTGCTTGCGGAAGAAAAGCTAGAGATTAGTAGTAAAATTTGTTGTTAGGTTTTGTAAGGGATCCTCTTTTTGTAAAAATGTGTTGTCTACCAAAAATGATTGTTTTGTAGTCGCTTACTTTGGGCTTTTTGGAGCAACCAATTAAGCCCAAAGATACTTTATTTTTTAAAAATATTTTTTTATAAATGAAACTACGAGGGCATCCCATGACCAGAGCTCTCTGTAGAACATAGTTGGGGTTTTTTTACCGCTTCCCTTTCGTTGCTTATCATTAATGTTCCTGATGATATCTGTTGGGATAAAACTACACGTTAATATATATAGATTTATAGCAAACTAATAGGCAAGTGCACCTATTCGGAGTAGTATAACAAGTGTCGTATCCACAGGAAAATTGTTCAATTATCCTAGTCTTGGTAGTTAATTAAAACTGTAAAAAGGGGTTTAGCCGGAGGCAAGCTTGATTTGTTGTTGGATTAGTACAGAAATAAAAAAACAGTAAAAATAGGTGAATTAAGTGATGTGGATGGAAAAGGTATCCTAGGATAGCGGGGGAATTGCCTAAATTACTTAAACAGATTTATAACCTTGTCTCAATTATTTATTGTCTATTAGAGTTAATAATTGTCGGTTACGAACTCTTAGTGTAACACCCCATCCAACAACAAACACATAACAACATTCTGCAGCGGAAAATATACTACTTCACATTACTTAACTCGTTGGTGTTACACGCCGTTAACCACCCACGTGGCTAACAAGGCTATTACATAAACATTGTACCGGTCTGATGGACTAGATTCCCGAGCGACTACACATTATTATCCCTTTCCATTAACAACAAAACATACACATACCTTCCAACTGTACCGAGTATTTACAACTGATGCCGATAACAACTTCGGTCTTACTACACCTACTGTATATATACAACTTGCACGATTACCCATGTACAACGACTACCCCGTCCTATTCTCGAACGGCTTCCAGCTCTTGTACCTGAAATAGGAAAAGAAGAGAAAGGGTGGCCCCCAAGGGTCTCAGCACCTTTGCTGGTATGGTAATCCCGCAGCCCACATGCTACCGGGCCACGCACAACTAATTGTCGTCTTAGCATGCGATTGATTTTATTTGAATCATGCATGTAACTTAAAACACACAACACGAATCATTCCGCCTCAATGGGCTCAACAACAGATAACATATCCATACTTTATAGGTCACTCATGGTATTCTTTACCCCTAGAGTGTTTCTCCTCTAATGGAGCTACTTCCTTAATAGACGACAACTACCCATTAATCGGGTTATCCTTAAACGCCTCTTATCACAAACTGGGATTCATATCCATGATCCACATACTCCACAATTTACAACGTATAACATACATCACACAACAACACATAACAACTCTGTTCACGTTACAACGTGCACATAATAACATCGCAACAGATATTGCATCATATCAACAACACATAACATAACGGGTGCGGTTCTCTTAGGAGCCGACCCAAACATAGTTAATTCACTGGTGAGCCTAGTGAATGATGTCACCCCCATGGTAAGCTCGTTATACAACACTCATTACCATCCTAATAGTCGGACGAGTAACTTAAGTTAAGATGGTTAGGTTTTGTGGCTCTTCTCTGTGGCCCGAACACACCACACAAAACACATGTTCCCCCTAAACCGATCTAAGTCAGAATAGCTAAGCTTTGGAATAAGCTAATGGGAGATCATAACCCGTGAGGGAAACAACCATAACAGAGAGAAGGGTAAGGCTAAGAAGGATACCCACTCCCAAACAACGCGCGACCGGCCAAACCGGATTCCTCACCACTGTTAGTACATACTTACTTTAAGATATTAATTAGAACCCCACTATGGAGTCTATCACATCTACACACCATACAGTATTACAACTGGGTTTGACACACAAGGGAGATCCCTACATTCACATACACAAATATCACATAATCAACACACGCATAGCCGTGATTAGAACGTCCCATGGTTCGGGTCGTTTAATCCGAATACCGAACTCTCATATGACCCTGGACTCAGTTAACTAAGGTTAACACTTCTGAGGTTAAACGGTATCGGAACTAGACACGTCACATATATGAATTACTGTAAACTCATTACATGTTTTATCTTACAACGTGGTAAACATACAGAAAAACACATTGGCATACAAGCCGGTGTAATCCGGTAGGACACAGGTTGCAAGAAAACCATACCTTTCACCGGAGTCCACTTTATCACGTCCCCTTATGTTCCTCGAGCAATTCTCGAACAACTATTAACATTACATGTACTTTTATTATCATCGGGGTAACATGATTGTTTAAAGTCTAATGCTTATAACTTTTCCCCGTTAACTTAGTTACATAACTTCACATTTTAACTTGTTTTACTTTTACATTTTAATACAATTTTTCCCCTCTAAATTGTCATTATAACTCACTTAACATGTCCTTTGTAATCTTATAACATCATTACTTAATAATCCCCATCATCCTATAACCTTAAACGAATTTTTTTTTTTTACATACTTTGGGCCGTCCGACCCACCGTCCGACCCACAACTGGGTCGGACCGTTCCAGAAACTTTTCCCGTCTTTTAAATACACCTGTCCGACCCATGTCCGACCCAACCATCTGGGTCGGACCATTCCAGAGACTTAGAGCACACACGTCCGACCCATGTCCGACCCAAGCCCTCTGGGTCGGACCGTTCCAGAACCTATTACTGACGTCTAACAGAGGCTGTCCGACCCAAACTTGGGTCGGACCCCTGGGTCGGACGCCACCAGAATATGCCCAAACATTGTCAAATCCTCTCCAAACTTCTCCTAAGGCCTCCAATTGTATCTTAACATCATTTGGTACACTTATATCCTCATACAACATCCATGAAACTCATTACCTATCACCTTAAACACTTACTCATTTCATACCGAAATTCCTAATACTTATGTTATTTCCTCCTTAGTTTTCCAAGTGGTGTTTCATACCTATGATAACCACTATGCCAACAATGTTTCCTCACCACTATACATCATCTCCCAAGCATCTTTTCTTTCTAAACAACTCCTTGAACATCTTTACAAGTTATAGCTTCCCATGCAACAAATCACTTCATCCCTTTTTCACCAACAATACACAAGTCTTAAATACAATCTCACCATGAATCTTGAAATGTCCCAAAGCATTCTTTTGCATTCTAAATCCTCTAGAACATTGCCTAAGCCCTTTTTACATCTTTAAACACCATAATACATGTTTCTTCCACTAGTTGAACACTTAACCATTTTAAACATTTCCTAACTTACCAAACTCATTTTAAACCCTTAGAACTTCTTGTTTATTACCTAAATTTTGACATGAACTCTCCTAGAGCATTACTAAACCAAGACACATTGTCTTCACCATCAAACAACCAAGAACACTAAAATCCATCAAACACATTCTTATACACAAACTTCACACATTTAGCACTACATCACAATATAGTGCATAATTTAAATTGCATGGCACTTAGGCCCTTAAATAACATGGCTCTTAGGCCCTTAAGATGCATAAATCATAAACACTGAATTTCCCACATTGTATTTGCCTTTGACCTGCAAATACACTCAACAATACATATGTCTTTTACTAAGCCCTTGAGAGCATTCTTCTAAGTCATTTTCCCTTGGCTCCTTAAATCATTTTCATAAGCAATACAAGCTCATTTCTACTAAGACTTTAAACCACATTAGGTTAGCACATTTACCTCTTTTCCTCACAAACTTCTTTCTTGTTTCCTTGACTAAATTGGCAAGGCTTTTAGTTGCTTGTCAACTTCTAAACATTATACAAATAATATAATGAGTATACAAGCTTTAAGCTTCATCTCATTGTAAACCCTAGTTACATATATTATCTTAAGGTATTAAAATGATTGTTTTACCTTGGAATGGAAAGAGAGCTTGAATGAGTATCAAGAGGGGACTCCTCCTAGCCCTTGGAAGATTCAAATGAAGCTAAAACAAGCAAGGTGAAAACACCATTGTGAGGTGAATTTTCGGACAACACAAAACATGAAGGAAACATCATTTTTCTTTGAGTTTCCTTACCTTGAAACAAAGGAGAACAACAAGGTGTGAAAAGATGAAGTCAAGCTCCATCAATGGGGAATCTCCTTGGCACCGAAATGAGGCTTTTGAAGATTTGAAAAGATAGAAGTGTAGAGCTTGCTCCAACTAGAAGAATGGTGGTCTTGAAATTGAATTTAGACCATGAAGCTAGGAGTTACAAGCATTCAAAGATGGAGTTCTTGTGTGGAACTATAGCAAATCGTAAAAGAGAGAAAGAAGGAAGGTAGAAGACGGTGGGAACAAGAGAGGAATGAGAGAGTGAGTTCTAAGTTTGCTTTTGGAAGATATTTATGATATAAAGTAACTTTCTTCTTTTACTTACTTTTCCTTCCTTTCCTTAATTGATTTCTTTTACATGTTGGTGACTCACCATAACAAAAACCGGCCCCCAATAGTTACCTAGGGGTGTTTTAGTCTTTATTGATCAATTGTCTCACTTATAACAACATATGTTACAAACTAGCTTATTAAAGTTACTATTCATGAAAACAAGGCACATAGAATTGAAATTTTTGATTTCCCATTGATATAGACTTCCAAATGTGATACTATATAGTACACATGTTAATTAAAGAGTAATGATGGACATTTAGCCACTCAAAACTCATTTACAAGACAATTTTTCAAAAACGTGCTTTAAGACTCCTTAAAGCACTTTTTGTGTTTTAACTTGTTTTCAAGCTTGGTTTTCTTTGGTAATTGATTTAATATGTTCATTAACTTATTTATAAGGTATAGGTATGACCATTGTTTGGTTTAACTATCTACCAAAGTTTCCTAAGGACTTAATTAGCCTTATTAAATCATAATTGAATATTATTAAGTCTTGGTAGGCTCTTTGGGTCCTAACCAAGTTCACTTTTAGCTTAGAGCATGTTTTTGCTCAAACTGTATCTTAGTGCTTTTTTGCATTTACTATGGTTTAAATTGTTCACTGATGTCTCTAAGGCACTTTTTTAGCCTTTATATACCATAGTTTAATATTTAAACCACATATCAAGGTTTGGGGTATTTCACTTAGTAATAGCCTTAGTATTTTCCTGCTCAATCCGGAGTGTAAATACTAAGATTAATTCCTTTGTGGTACTTAGACTATCTCAAAATCATATGTTGATAGTTACCATAAAAATGCAGTTGTTTGTCACGCAAAGCATTTAACAATATTAGCTGAAAGGAATTAAAACAATTTAATTAGAGAGACAGGTAATAAATACTGTTTTACATAATATTAGAATCAAACCCCCATCCTAGGATATAAAAGAAAATTACTCAGACATTAACAGGAATAAGAAGTTAGCACAGATAGAATTAGCCATTATTTCAGAAAAAGAACTGGTCTGCTCTCGCTCTCACTGCTGCTCTTCTATTTCTTTTGTTTCTGCGTGAGTATGGAATGTTGTGGTGTTACGGGAGAAAATGAGTGGAAGAGAATGGATGAGTGTGGTGAATGATTTCTTCAGTCTCCCGTCGTGGTGTAGTTTTTTTTATGGTAGAAGGACTGGGTTTATATAGAGGCAGAGGATGAGGTTGAAGAGCTGGAGCATGCGTGCTAGTGGATGAACAAGATAAGGGAGGTAGATGGATTGAGGCTGCAGAACACGTGAGGATTTTCAGGACTGTCGGCCGCACCTGATCTTGTTGTCTGTAGGCGCCGCAACGAAGAAGATAAACAACTCTGTCGCGTTAATTATTTCCTGTCCGTGCTTTTGTCCTGGCTTAATTCCACGGACTGGGCTTCAGTTTTGCCGCGTCCGGGTTTATGTCCGCCCTTTTAGGGCCGGACGTCTCACGCGTCTATTTCCGCGGACGTGCCACGGTTGTTACTCACGTCCGCCCTCTGTCCGCCTTTCTTTCCACGGACACAGTGCGTCCGGGTCTCTGTCCGGATTTCTTTCCCCGGACGTGACTGAAATACCCCAGACGTTAATGTGTTAATTAAATGTGTAATTATTATTTTCTAAGGCTAATTAAGTCCTTAAGATCATTGGTGAAGAAAATAAAAACCAAAAAGAAAAAGAAAATGCGTAAAAGTCACAAAACGTGAAAACGCGTTTTTAATTATTTTAGGAGGCATATAACCTTCATTAGGGTTATAAATATATTTTTATACCTTAACTATACACTAAGAACACGTGGGAAAAATTCCCGAAGAAAACGGATCCAAACAATGCGTTAAAATGCTAACGGAGTCTTAAAGCGTGTTTTCGAGGAACCCGAAAACGTGACTTTAAACAGTTAAACGACCCCGTAAAATTATAGTCAAATATATAACTATAATGAAACCTTAATGGAAGCCTAAGGGCTATCAAAATTTAAGAAACGAGAAAAATCCGAGAAACGGGCCCGGTTAGTGAATAGTGCTGAAACCGGGTAAATTAACGAGCGTTTTCTGTAAAAACCGAAAAACGCTCCAGCTGGTATTATATTAGTGGGGCCGGTTTTGTAACTAGTAAGCAGCCTCCCCTCTCTTTTACTAGTAAACAAGAAAGAAAAGAAAAGAAAGAGAAAAGCAAAAAGTAGAGAGAAAAGTACAAATCACTTTAACACTCTCTCTCTCCCATTCCTATTCTCTCACTCACGGTTTTTCCCCCCATCTGAACTCTCCTTCTTCCTCCAGCCAAGTATGGCGATTTTGAAGCTCCTCCATGGCAGCCTCACTTCCTCTCCTTGTACAAGCTCTATTCATGCTCCAAACTCAAAAATAATTACATATTTGTAATCCCTGCATCCACCTCTATCATTCCCTCTTTTCAAAATTCGAAAAGGATGAGTTTCATCTCCATGGGTTTTCCCCATTTGAAGAGAAAAGCACACCATTGTGAAGCTTGGAGTCTCCTCTTCATTCTAAGGTAAAAATTCCCAAGAAAAAGTCATCTTTCATTCACCTCTTGGTGTAATCGATTTTTCACCATTTTGATACCTTGTTTTTCTTCTTGTTCTTGAGCTCCAAATTAATCCTTCAATGGTGGAGTAATTCCCTTCTTGATTCAAGGGAGAGAATCCCTCTTAAAAGCTTCAAAAAGGTAAACCCTAACTTGTGTTCTAAGCCCTTTGATTGAATTGAGTTTTCTAAGGGTTTAGATAATTAATTGAGTGTGTTTTGTGTTCTTGGATGTTGGGGTGGAGCTTGGAAACTCCACACCCTTTTAACCGACTTTGGAAGAGATGAGGAGCAAGAAGAGAATTAAAGAGACTTGTGAAATTAAGGTAAGGAATCCACCTTGAACCTTGTTTATAATTGTTTAAGTGTTTGGGGTGGGTAAACAAGGTAATGAACCCAAAATGATGGATTGAAATATATGTTGAAAATGTGTTTAATTGGTTTGGAGAGGTTTGTGAATTAATGTTGAGTAAAGGGCCTTAAGAGCCAAATGTTGTGAGTTTGTGATTGATAATGTGGTTATTGAGATTATGGAGATTTTGGTGATTGTGTTGTTGTTGTTGGTGAATTTGAGGATTTTGTTATGTGCTGTTAGGACCCTTGAAAGGGTGTGGCTAGATTAGGGATGAGAAGGATGAAAGTTGATGAGGATGGATGTGTAAAGTTTATGGGGAGATTATGGCAAAATTTTGGTAGAAAGATGATGTTTGATGATGGTTGATGGATGAGAGAACTTAGGTATTCAAATGGGATGTTTAATGATAAGAGAGTACAAATCTGTAGCATAATGGTGCTAGGTAACTTGGAATTTCAAGGAAAAGAGTTGGTGTTTGTAATTGGTGAAACGAAGATTGAATGTGGGTTTTAGAAGTGCATTTATGTAGGAATGATTTATAATGGTCATTGATGGTTTTGGTGAGATTGGTAGAAGGTAAGAACTATCAAAAGGAAATAGGAATGCACAAGTGTGCAAAATGCAAGAATGTGAAAAGTGAGTTTGTTGAATTTGAGCAAGAATTGGGTGGTGGATTAAGCCAAGGATTTGGAGTGGTTTAGAGTATGCTTTGAGGAGATTAATTATGTATAAAACTTGTGGAAAGATTAGGGAAAGTTTGAGTATGGTTTAAGGGTGGATTTGGGGCTTAAAAAGTACCTCAATAGCAGTTTTTAGCAGGGTCCGGGACTTAGGATATGTACCAAGTCCCGGACCGCATCAAAAAACAAGCCGAGAGTGAGTGCAGGAATTGGTCCGGGACTTAAGTCCAGGACCAAGTCCCAGACCAGTGTATGAAAATAGGCCGAGAGTTCATTCCTTTATTGGTCCGGGACCTAGGGTGAGGACCAAGTCCCGGACCACCCCCAGAATTGCCTAGAAAGTGTTTTTAAGGGTTCTAAACATGGGGGATTGAATGGTATTGGTTTTAGATGTTGTATAGGAGTTGTTTGGTGACTTATAAAGGTCCTAAGAAGTATAAACAAGTGTTGTAAGTAAGTGAGTAAGTTAAGGAATTAAGTACGCTAAGTTAAACCGAAATAACGGGATAACGGGGTAAGTACGGGGGTAGCGATTATGTGCATACCGTAGTGCCTTAATATTAATTGAACCGTTTGACATGTAAATAGTGGTTCAAGAGTAAGACACGAGGAACAAGTATGAACCAAGGAGCATGATAACCCCCGGTGAAGATAAATCCATGGTGTAAGGTATGGTTTTCTTGCAACCTGTGTCCTACCGGATTACACCGGCTTGTATGCCAATGTGTTTTTCTGTGTGTTTGCCACCTTGCAAGATAAAGCATGAAATGAGTTTATAGTAATTCATTATTGTGGCGTAATTAATTCCGATACCGCTTAACCCTAATTATGTGTTAAATAATAGTTAACCGACCTTAGGTTCACATAAGAGATCGGTATTCGGAATAAACGTCCCAACCCATGGGAACGTTCTAACTACGGCTATCCGTGCGTTTGTGTATGTTGTGACTATGTGTGGTGTATGTGACTTTGTTCTGTGTGTTGTTGCTATCGGATACAGTTATCCATGTTTGTTAAAAAGGGATGTTACTCCCCTTCTGGGCTAACAGAGTCAGTAACACTATGTGATGTATGTATGTGATGAGTTCCATAAAGGAACCTTTAACTAATATGTATATGTTATGTATGGTGAGGAATCCGGTCGTTAAAGTCGCGCGTATTGTTTGGGAGTTGATGTATATATGTGAATTAACTCCCATCCTGTTATGTTAGGGTTGTTTTCCTTCATTGGATTTCGACCTCCCATTAGCTTAGCCAAAGCTTACCTACCCAACTTCCAATCGGGTAGGGGGAAATCATGTGTAATATTGGTAGGGTGTTGATGCCTAAGTTCGCTTCGACTCCCTCTTTATTATGTTGCGGTTGTTTTTCCTCCTTGAATTACAACCACCCACAAGCTTAACCAAGGCTTACCTACCTCATCATTATTGGAGCTAGGGGGAAATTGTGTAAGGTGTGATCGGTCCTATATGAGGCCGCCACACCTAAGTAAAGGAAATGTATGTATGTTGTGCTCGGGCTTATATCACCCCGGCACTCCCCAAGTAAAGTTTATGTTCTCTAGGAAGAAAGGAATTAAGTTTGTGTAGGTTATTAAGTGAAATGTGTTGTTATGTTGTGTGTGCTAACCTTGAGTTTATGTTCTGTTAACGGATGTGTGCTTTTAAGCATGATGTATGTGTGTAATGTGTGCATGTTTTAAATAAAATCAACCGCATGCTAAGACGACAATTAGTTGTGCGTGGCCCGGTAGCATGCGGGCTGCGGGATTACCATACCAGCAAAGGTGCTGAGCCCCTTGGGGGCCACCCTTTTCTTCCTTTTCTATTTCAGGTACAAGGAGCTGGAGGCCGTTCGAGAGTAGGACAGGGTAGTTGATTGTATGTGGGTAGTCATGAAAATTGTGGATGTGCTGTAGGTGTAGTAAGACCGAAATTGTATCGGCGTTAGTTGGTAATTACTCGGTACAGTTGTAATGTAAGTGTATATTGAATGTTGAACATGGAACAGGATTAATGTGTAGTTGCTCGGGAGTTTAGTCCATCAGACCGGTACGATGTATGTATGTTAGCCTTGTTAGCCACGTGGGTGGCTAACGGCGTGTAACACCAAGAGTTGAGTTATGTTGTGAGTTGTGATTTCCGCTGCAAAGAGTTGTTAAGTGTGTTATTTGTAGTTGGGGTGTTACAAAAAAGTGGTATCAGAGCGAAGTATCGCTCTGATGACTGAATTACCGAGCTTAGGAAGCACCGAGTTAGGAGTTTAAGACCTTGGGTTAAGGGTTGAGTGATAGCGTGAGAAGTACGCTAGTTAGGAAATACCAGTGTGTACTGGATACCTACAATATCCATCCCGCCCTCCACAAACCCTATTTTATAACTCGGAAAGAACGCCAGGGAGATGAAAAGTCCTCTCTTACTCGGGAATACCCGATGTGGCTGTTATTAAGTGTCCTTAAAGCACGGAGAACCTGTCTTACGGTAGATTCCGAAGGACGTGAATCCCGAAGACGGTTCCTGTTTAGCAATGTCTGCCGCTTGAGGTAGCGAAAAGTAAAGGATCTTAAGCGTAAGAAAAATAGAATTTCTGGCAACCTGGGTCGACATGCGGAGCAGTCGAGGACAACCAGCTTGCAACGCACCAACTGTGCAACAGGCAGGAAGCGAAGTAATGAAACCTGAGACGAGCGTCTACGGGACTACAATGTTAACTAGTACACCAACGGTATACCAACCGGATTAAGGAACTACAACGTTGTGCGAGGAGGATACAATATTAAGTAAAAAGGGGACTCTCAGAATGGGAGACACCCTAGTTAATGGTTATCATGTGAAGACAGTGAGAAGTACTCAGAAGATTGTTGTTAAGACTGTAAGATCAAGTTAGGGCCGGCAAGGCCACTGATGTTAGAGCGGGTCAAAGCAGTGCCGTAACCGATGTGTATTGAACCAGTAGCCAGTCAGCATGGCGCACTTGCCAAGGCAAGTGCTACTACAACAAGGCTGGCGGCAAATTATTAGCAACTATAAAGTACTTGGTAAAGTACCATGAAGTAAAGTGAGATCATCATAACTGTGGAAAGGCTTAGCAGCCTGACCTCTGTAATTGGAAATACACCAGTCAGCAAGAAGCTAGACTTGGTTAAGGCGAGAGAATGTTGTGAAGCCACGAAAATTTTCTTTCAACCTAAATTTATTTTCAACTCTTTTTCCAAAACCAAATTTTCTTTCAAACCCAACCTGTTTTAATTCTTCTTTTAAAACCAGACCGGAAGACCTACACCGGCCTCAGTGCCACAAGGTAGGTAATTTATACCCAGTTACTTTCGAATAACCGGATGGAAACCGGTAAACCCAAGGGTAACGACCCGAGGAACGGATTGAGTTCATAATAATACAACGGTGGATAAACTTTCCCTGGATTAAGTTCGGGAACCACGGAATGCATATTATCACGGGATAATATAAGGGAGTTAACAATAGAATACTTCACCTAGGCGTGTGACGGACACTACGAGTGTACCAACAGTAATGTAGGACGACCACACTCCGATAGGAGCTTGTGGGCCTGACAGACCCTCTTATGGGTTGTCGGTAGTAGCATGTACAAGATACCCCATGTATGTATACGAGTGGAGTCTGGAACACGGGAAGTAGTCGACTCCATACTACGGTCTGAAGTAAAAGTCAAGCAAGAGCAATGGAGTACCATCGAATGGTTGAAATAAAGGAACCCAGCTAAGTTAAGGAAGACTAAAGGAATTAGTAAGTTTATTTTAAGGAAATGTTTAAAGGTGAACAAGTGCGAAGTATAAATAAAGACATAAAATATGTCTTAAGAATCCTGAAGGATGAATGTAATAGCTGGAGTAAGTACCCAGCCCACACATGGTGAGGCAGATGCCTACTAGGAATACGTTAATGTGCAAGGATCGGGATGAGACTCCCGAGATGATCACTAGAGATATCAATCTCACTAAAGAGAATATTCAACCCAGCCAAGAACGCAAGGCAATGTAGTTGATTACACGTACTCATAAGTGCAAGCTAGATGTAATGGCATGACCTAGTAACACCCAGGAACTATCCTTAAAGGGTGTTTGGACCAACAATGGTTGAATGAGATAACATGACGGAAACGCAAGGGTTGAAACTAACACCCAGTTTAAGCATAAGTCGTCAGGACGAAGTCTGACATCCTTGGAGGGGCATACCATGAAAGGAACAACGACCTTGTCATGGAGCTCAATGCAACCTACAAGCCATGTAATATTATATGGAGAAGTAAATGTGCGTGAACAGCCTACAACGAGCAGAGCTCGAGGCAATAAGGCTTAAAAGCCACAAATCAGATGTGTTAAGAAAATGTTATTGATCACAGAAGTTTATGTTATATAAGTAAGTAAGCGGATGCCGAACCACTGCTTAAAGTGTGGGGATACCTCTTGATATTGTGAGGCCGCAACAGCGGTAATTATGTGAACTAAATTCAGAGAATGTGCTAGGAGTTGACCATGTTGTTACTACGAAAAGAAGTATTCGTACCAGTTGTGCAGACTGAAGGGGTGATAAGCCTAATGGCAACCACCATAGGTGTGGGATGCTAAATATGTAATGAACAACGCTCAAGGAGCATGAAGACTCGAAGAATAGAGTATTCAGCAATCAGCCAAACAAGTGGCGAAACACAGTGTAATGGCAGAAGCTAATATAATAGCGGATGCAGTGTAAGTTAATGTTATACAATGAATAAGAGCACGGTGCGCAGTAAGCGACCGTTGCATAAGTATTGTTAAATAATAATGTGACAAATAAAACCAGTATGAGTTAAACTCAATGGACATACAAGTAAGTGATGATACACGACCGGGCAATAAGCCAACGATCGGTACTATGTGATAAGGAACTCAGTGTGAATTCCTATTGCAATCGCATAAGAGATTTACTGACAAGAGTTTACGCCTATGCACGCTGTAGGACTGAGTGTTTTGGTATTGCGCTTGCGCGGTAATGACCAAGACTTATGGTGTGATAAAATCGATGCATAAGAGAAGCACGGTCGTACCAATCAAAGAGTACTTGATTGGCATTGAAATACCCCAAACCTTAGTATATTGTTTAAACACCTAAATATGGTGTATTAAGACTAAAAGAGTCTTAGAAACATTAGTAAACAAATTTAAACAAAAGACAACATGAAATGTGCTTTAAGGTCAATAAGAGCCAAAATGTGCTCTAAGCTTGGGTTGAGCTTGGTTAAGACCTAATGAACTTACCAAGACCTTATTTATATACTAATGAACATATTAAACCAATTACCAAAGAAAACCAAGCTTGAAAACAAGTTAAAACACAAAATGTGCTTTAAGGAGTCTTAAAGCACATTTTTGAAAAATTGTCTTTTAAATGAGTTTTGAATGGCTAAATGTCCATCTTTACTCTTAAATATATATGTGTACTATATAATATCACATTTGGATGTCTATATCAATGGGAAATCAAAAATTTCACTTCTATGTGCCTTGTTTTTATGAATAGTGATTTTATAAGCTAGTTTGTAACATATGTTGTATTAAGTAATTAAATTGACAAGAAAAGACTAAAATACCCACATTATATTATAGGGGGCCGGTTTTCTAAGTGTGGTGACTCACCACTCTCTAGTTAATATGATAAGTAAATAAGGAAAACTAATTAAGCTACTTTTTACTTTATAAGAACAAATATCTTCTTAAAGCAAATTCTATCTTCATTCTCATTTCCTTCCTCCATTTCACATGGTTCCAACTCCATCTCCTTCCTTCTTGCTGCTCTCTCACGGTAATACTCACCACCACCATTAAAACTTTAGCTTTGACCTCTTGTAAAATCTAGCTCACTTGTCCAAATCAAAAACAAACACCACCAATCTCTTCCTCTCATCAAGCTCTTCATTCCTATCTTCTCAAAACTTCAAGAGCCCCATTTCGATGCCATGGAGTTCCACCATTGAAGGAGCTTGAGCTTGTATTTCTACATATTATTACTCTCATTTGCTTCTAGGTAAGGAATCTCAAATAAAAACTACATTTCCTTCATGGTTTTGCCTGGATCGAAAATGTACATTGATGGAGCTCTTTGTGTGACTTTGTTCGAACTTCATTCTAACTCTTCATGGACTAGGTGGAGTCCTCTCTTGATATATATTCAAACTCTCTTCGAAGATCAAGGTAAAACAACTACATTCATGTTTTTGAAACAATGTAAAATTAGGGTTTACAATGAGATGAAGCTTATAGGTTGAATACTCATTATAATGTTTGTATATTGTTTAGAACTTGACAAGGAATCAAATACCTTACTGGTTTTATAAGGAAACAAGAAAGAAGTTGTTTGGAAAAGAGGTAAATCTACTAACCTAATGTTGTTTAATGCCTTAGGAGAAATGAGCTTATAATGCTTGTTAAAACTACCTAAAGAGCAAATGGTGAATGACTTAGTAAAGTGTTCTCAAGAGACTAGTAAAAGGCATATGTGTTTTGAGTGTATTTGCAGGTCAAAGGCAAATATATTGTGGAAATTCAGTGTTTAAGAATTATGCACTTTAAGGGCCTAAGAGCCATGCATTTTCAGGGCCTAAGTGCCATGCAATTTAAATTATGCACTATATTGTGATGTAGTGCTTTATTAGTGAAGTTTGTGTATAATAAAGTGCTTGATGGATTTTTAGTGTTCTTGTGTGTTTAATGGTGAAAACAATGTGCTTTGGTGTGACAAAATGCTAAGAGAACCTATGTCGAAATTTAGGAAATGCATAAGGAGTTCAAGATTTTTTAAAGGAATTTTGATGGACTAGGAAGTGTTCTAGAGTGTAACAAGGACTTAGGCATTATCTTGAGGTTTTAGTATGTACCAAAGTCATTTTGGACTTAGGTAAAGACTTAGGCAAACTTTGGTAAAATAAGGAGAAAGTGTGAACTTGAAAAAGGATTTCAAGAAATGACATAAGGAGTTGATGGTAAGAAATGATGCTTGAAAGATGATGTTAAAATGAACAGAAAGTATTTTGTGATAGTAGTTATCATAGGTATGAAACACCACTTGGAGACTAGGAGAAAACATTGTAAGTGTTAGGAATTTTGTGAAGACATAAGTAAAGGCTTAAGGAATTACAAAATGAGTTTTATGAGTGTTTAAGGATGTCTTAAGGTGTGTTTGAAGTGCCCAAATGAGGATAGGGGGTACTAGGTTATATGGGGTGAAGTTTGGAGTTGAATGTGAAAAGGAAAACAAGGGTCTGGAGCAGACCGAACTTGCGACCGAACTTGTAAGTTCGGTCGAGCCCAGTTTACCCTGCGAGAATTGGCTTCTGGAATGGACCGACCTTGGGGACCAGACTTGCAAGGTCGGTCGGGCTTGTAATTTGTGTACGGATTGAGTTTCTGGAATCGACCGAACATGGGACCGGACTTGGCAAGTTCGGTCGGGCTGAATTTTCAAAGGGAAGAAACTCTCGGGAATAGACCAAACATGCGACCGAACTTACAAGGTCGGTCGGAGTAGAAAATTTTGACGGAAATGTGTTCTGGAATCGACCGAACTTGGGTAAGTTCGGTCGGTAAGGTCGGTCGACCTAAACTTGTAAAAAAAAACAGAAAGAATATGACTTATGTAGTTAACCCTAGGGTATAATGAAGGTAACCTAGGGTAAGATAGACATTAAAACATGTCATACAATCATGTTAAATATTTAGTAAGTTTGAAGTTAAATAAATAATTAACCGACGTTATTAACTATGTATAGGAGTGACCTACGGAGGAAATCAATCGAGGCAAGGACCAAGGTATGGTTTTCTTGCAGTCTGTTGCCTACCGGTTCACACCGGCTTGTGTGTTGTTTGTTTTTCTGTGTGTTTATGACTTTGTAAGATTAAACCATGTAAAGAGTTTACAGTTGTTAAATATTATTATGTTGTTAAGTATGACTCTCTCTTCCCTTGTGTGTGTCTAACAAGACTTGACCCATTATTGTGAATTGTGTATTGAGTTCAATGATGAACTACTAACAAGTGCTAACGGGGGAAGTGAGGAGTCCGGTCTGTTCCGGCCACGCGTGTGAGTATGGGAGTCGATGTCATAACCGGTTCGATTCTCTTTGTATGTTATGGTTGTTTTCCAATTTGGTTTCCAACCTTCCCTTTAGCTTAACCAAGGCTATTTTACTGACTCACGTCGGGCCACAGGGGCATACTATGTGTTATTTCGGTGGGCTTGGATCACTATATCCGAGGCACCTTGTGTTAAGTTATCCGTTCAATCTAACAGGACGGTAACGAGTTATGTAACGAGCTTAGCATGAGCATGGCAACATTCTCTAGGCTCTCAATGGGGACTAACTGTGTTGGTTCTCTTCCTAAAAGGAATTGTATGTGTGTGATGTGTGTGGTGATGTGTACGATACCCATGTTATGTTATATATGTATAAGCTGTGTGTTTTAAAATGAATGCCATGTCATCATGACAAATAGTTTGCGCGCATCCCGGTAGCCGATGGGCTGCGCGTTAACCATACCAGCCAAGGGTTGCTGACCCCCTCGGGGGATCCATATTTCTTTTACTGCAGGATGAGGATCGAAGAAGCGGAGTGGCTCTAGATCCTAGGATGTAGTTTACTTTTGAGTACTTTTGGATGTTGGCCCGGGATGCGCCTGTGCTCCCGTGGCGTGATATATAGTTGGTTGTGACGGTTTATAGTGATGGTTAACAGTGATGTGTTACAGTGAAGGATATATGTAAACACTCGGTATTTTGTTAATGTATATATGTGGTTGTTAGTTCTATGCTCGGGAGTCTGATCATCAGACCGTACACTTGTATTTATTCAGCCTTGTTAACCACGTGGGTGGTTGACGGCGTTGTAGCACCATTCGTTTAGTTACTGTTTAGTTGTTTATATTCCGCTGCGATTTCAAGTAATGTGATGTGCTTAGTAGGGGTGTTACAAAAAGTGGTATCAGAGCGAAGTATCGCTCTGATGACTAGAATACCAAGCTTAGGGATATACCGAGTTAGGAAACCTAACTACAGTTACCTAAGTGAATATTATGGAAAGGTTAACCACTAACTAAGTGTGGAGATACCTTATTATCGGGAAGCGTTACAACCGTTGGACCGATAAGTGTGCAAGCATAATGCTAATGAATATTCATGTGAATTCAGATGTCAGGTAGACCGCGAGGTAGAGGCCGCGGAAGCGGTACTGGTGATATGGGTGACCAGGGCGAGAACACTACGGCTCAGGTTATGGCTGAGGCTGTAGCAGCCGCTGTAGCCCAAATGGTACCCCAACTTGTAGCTGCGATTCAGCAGGGGCAGACGCCCGGAGTTCAACTACCACCACCGCCACCGCCACGAGAGACCAACTGGGTCAAGGCGTTGGCTGATTTGAGGCCACCCTCAATCAGTGGGGAGACCGATCCCCGTAAGCTGGAGGCGTACATCTCCGAAATGGAGACCGCCTTCGAAACCTTAGCAGTACCTGAGCAGGTCAAGGTTCGACTTGCTGCATATTACTTGAAGGGCTCGGCACAGAGCTGGTGGAAGCTAGTGCGAGAGGGCAGAGTTGCTGACCCGACTTTTCTGTGGAGGGAGTACACGGCTCTGTTGCGAGCCAAGTACTACCCAATACATGTGCAAGAGGCCAAGCGCCTGGAGCTGGACAGTTTGAGGCAAGGGGATAAGATGACGGTAGATGAGTACTACTCAGCCTTCATCGGACTTATCCACCTGCTACCGGATCTGGGTTATTCAGACCGGATCCTTGTGAACCATTTCTACAACGGACTGAACTATCGCCTACGCTATGGCATGGGGCCTACTGGATATACCACTTTGCAGGTAATGGGACTATAGTGTAATGTGAATAAGTGTGTACAATGTGTTAATGTGTTGTGAATTTAGTTGGCGGGGCATAACTGACACCCTAAATATAGGAGTGCTATCATGCCGCTGCAATTATGGAGATCACCGTCCGTCTGAGGGACGAGGAGAGTGCGCTCAAGCGCAAGGCTATGAACGAGGGCCAAGGCACGAAAGGGCAGTGGGGAGGAAAGAAGAAGAAGTCATACCCCCAGTCCCAGAAAGGACAGCAACAGGGTGGCAAGGGCCAGACCCAGACCACCACAGCTGAGGAGCCTCTGCAGCTCACCTATGCGTATGCGGCCAAGCCCCTACGTTCTTACCCACCTAAGGGTAATTATCTAATCCTGTGTGATAAGTTGAGGTGTATGTTGATAAGTTGTGAGACAAGTATTGATTGTGTGATTGTGATAGCAGCTAGCACGGGCTCTGGACCGGAGCGCCACTATTACTGCAAGTGTAACACCCCAACCGTTAATCTCGTCATTACCTCTTAAACCGTTACTAAATACTCCTACTCACGCAGCGGAACTCTAATTACAACGAGGGGTGGAACAACGCCGTTAGCCACCCATGTGGCTAACCAGGCCTTTCTTACTTACCGTAACGGTCTGATGAACTGGAACAACCGAGCACTTCATACAACACAATACTCAATTCCTTTCTTTACTATACCGAGTCTACAATATACGGATGCCGATAACATACTCGGACTTACACCTCATTCAAATGCATTAGTAATTACCATCTAACTACCCATGCTTCATAGCAGTCCCCGTCCTACTCTCTCGAACGGTGGTGAGCTTCAAGTACCTGCACACTAAAAACGTTCCCCCTAGGGGGTCAGCTTACGTTGAATATGAAATTCGCATATACCGCGTGCTAACCGCGGTACGCCGACTACTTAGGGTCGGATATACATGGAGTTCTTTTTAATCAAACAACATGCATCATGGGAATACAATATATATGTATATTACACAAGGAATCTACATCCAAACAGGGAGCACAATCCCTAACCAACATAACAAGGTTGTTAGTTGTATATGTTTACTCTTAGGCCATGAGGGTTACACCTCACTATGCCTTGTTTACTTATTCAGTACCTCTCCCGCTCTCTCGGGTTACTTATTCAATTACACGCCCATTCTCTTGGGCTACTCGTACTATACTCACCCACACTCTCGGGTTACTTATTCTCATTATCTCACCCATACTCTTGGGTTATTTACACTCATTATCTCACCCACACTCTTGGGTTATTTATACTCAAGCTCTTGTAGATTCTCGAGACACTACAGGTCTCCTACGTCACGCTTGTTACTCTTAATACATATTTAGGCCAAAACTCATGGCTCTCTAGCATAGTCTTACTTCCCCGGTTTCGACCCTACTCTGGGTCTAGCATGGTGGGAAGGCTCAACTAGCTCCTGGAACTTTCTCTTAGTTCCCATCTCTTTTTACATAGGTCCGACTACTCTCGGACTACTCACTTTCCCATACGCTCCTCTCTCGGAGTTATAATAATTTTATGTATATTAGTCTAGAAGCATCACTCTTGATGTTTCTAATGACTTTGGGAACTTTACTTAAATTCGGGTAATCTTAAGTTTAAGGGTTACCCTCACAATCATATACTTATACATTCGGATATTTTCTTATACCGGGTAAGATCCTCATATAGGAGGTCGACCATGTCTCAAGGGAGTTACATAGTCCCTTAGGTCTCTTTTACCTTTCTTATAAGTTCACATTATTGGACTAACTTCAATCCTCTCGATGGAGGTCATTTATCTCTCCACTCATATTTATTTCGTGGATTGTTTCAATAAGGTTCTCTAACCGTTATCGGGTATTTACTCAACCCGTACATCTCCTCACATTTTTAGGGAGTTCATATGTTTGTGTTATCGTTATACTTTAATCGATAGCTTGTGTGTGTTTGCATATTACCATTGTTCATGAGACTACCCGATCTACGGGTTTCTAGTCAATCACTACTCTCTATGAGTCGGTCTATGCACTATGTTAGACCACACCGGCGTACAAGTAGGTTAGTTCATACAACATACAATAAGGCATACATAATCAAACAAGGGATTATTTCCATGCTTTAATCTTGATTAAGCCGGCACACAAACACACAAATCAGAGTAACTCGGTTAGCATACGGGGCATGAGAAAATCATACCTTTCACCGGGGTTTTTACTTTTACCGTGTCATCCCACCATGCTTGGTTCACACACGATCCACTGATAACATTCAAATGTTTTATTAACATCAAAGCATTACGGTATGTAAAACCAATACTCCCGTACTTAACCCCGTTATCCTGTTTAACTTAGTTTTACTCATGTGTTCTTAAACTCACAACTTCCTCATTCACTTATCAAACTTGTTTACACTCCTAATGACCTTTAAACATCATTATTCATGTCCTAATTACCTTATATTATCATTACCATTCAATTCCCCATCATTAGAATGCAAGAAAACACTTTCTGTTACATTTCTGGCCTGGTCCGGGTTTGTGTCCGGGGTTACAAACCCGGACCAAACACTGGAATCAGTTTCTGTCGTATTTTCATGTGGTCCGGGTTTGTGTCCGGGTTTACAAACCCGGACCATCCCCTGGGATGACCTTCTGCCATGTTTTTGCTATGGTCTGGGTTTGCATTCCGATTTGCAAACCCGGACAACCCCTGGAACTGTCAAAACTTACAGTTTTTCACCAGTTTTCAACCCCTAAATCACCTCTAACCATTTCCTAATCATTCCATAAGTTTTCCACATGTTTAATCATCATAAAACATACTCTAACCCTCTTCAAAACATTGGTTTATTCCTTACTAAAGTTCTTGCTCAATCTCACACATTTTTCATTCTCACTTCACACTAATGCACACTTGTGCACTTCTAACTTCTCCTCAACACCTTGCATTATGCTCTCTTTCTTTTTGACCATTCCATATCTTCCAAGATAATGCACAACTCATACCAAGTTCCAAGACTCACTCTTAAAGCCTTATTTCTTCTTTGTTTCCTAAAAACTCCTAAGGCACTAAACCACTCTTATTTCTACACAAATTTTGCCATAACTTGGCTACTTTTCTAATTTTGCCCAAAACTCATTTCTTCACAAAAATCATCCTAGAACTAGCCAAACCTCAAGGGTTCTATCAGCACACATAAAACTACAAGACTCATCAAATTCTCCAAATGCAACACAATACATAATTAATAAAATGCATTGCTCTCAATCATACACTAAGTACACAAATGTTTTCTCACTTGCATTATTTCTAAGCAAGCACATTATCACCACAGCTCAAGTGGGATCATTCATTTTAATTACCCCATCCCAAATTCTAATACATATAGAATATACTTTAGGGTTGGTTTCTTACCTTGCATTCTCTTAAGTTTCCTTGTTAATACACTTCTCCTCTTCTCATCTTCTCTTCATCCAAAATCGGTCAAGGCAACTCACTTGCCCCATTCTCTAGACCAATATACCAATGGACATGAGGAGTACTAGTTAGCTCTTTTAGTTAAGGCAACCTCTCATGAATTCAAAGAAAGGCTTAAGGCATAGAATTGGACATTACCTTAAGAAACCCTAGAATTGGTTTGCCCAAAAATCAAAGGAGGAGCTCCAACCCACCATTGGAGACTTGGAGAGTAGCTCAAAACAAAGAGAAGCAAGGCATTAACACATGCCAAAATCGGCCAGCACAAGGAAGTGAAGAAAAATGTATTTTTTTTTTGGATATTTTTACCTTGGGTGGAAGAGGAGATGTCTAGCTCCAAGAACATGTGATTTCCTTCTCAAATGGAGTATACCCATGAATATGAACTTCTTCCTTTTTGAATTTTGAAAAGAGAGGGAGATAGGCCTTGGTGAGAGGAGCAAGAATCTATGCTCGGTTTTTAATTCGGAGCTTTAATGAAGCTTGTACTTGGGGAAGAAGTAAGGAAGCCATGGGAGCTCCTTTGTAGCAGCTCAAATCGTCAAAGGAGGAAGAAGAACCAGAAGAGAGGAAAGAGAGGATGTGCTCACGGTGGGGAAAGGAGAATGAGAAGAGAGAGAAGAGGAAAGGTGAGTATAGTGTACCTTTTCCACTTTTACTATTTACTTTATGCTTTTTGACATAATATATTAATTAACTAGTTATGTGTGAGAGGGGAGTCACAAGACTCATAAAAATCGGCCCCCACCATATTAGTAAGCTGGAGCGTTTTTCGGTTTCTGACAGAAAACGCTCGTTATTTTACCCGGTTTGGCACTATTCACTCACCGGGCCCGTTTTTCGGATTTTTCTCGTCTCTTTATTTTTAATGGCTATTAAGCTTCCATTAATACTTATTTATAGTTATTTAATCAACTATAATTTTTACGGGTCCGTTTGACCACTTAAAGTCACGTTTTCGGTATTCTCGAAAAGCGTGCTATAAAACTCCGTTAACATTTTTAATCCATTATTCGGATCTGTTTTCTTCGGGAATTATTCCCTCATATTAATTAAGCATAATTAAGCCTTAGGGGTCCATCTTGGACCCTAACGAGATCATATATCTCTTATACTCATTTAATGCGCGTTTTAGCGTTTTTCGCATTTTACGCATTTTCTCTTTTCTTTTGGTTTTATCCTCTTTACCAACACTCATTAGGCACCATTAGGCCATTCATAATCATATTAGAGTAATTAAATCGCCATTTCTAGATCCGGGGTATTAAAGCAAGTGGTGCAACGGAGACCACCCCGGCAAGGACTGCAAGGGTAATGATGTGCAGTGCCGATACTGTAAGAAGATGGGTCACCGCGATTACGAATACTGGCAGAACCCAAACAGTAGAAGCTACAGGCCCAAGGGGCAATGGAAGGGTAAGGCCACTGCGACCACCGATGGCCAGAAGACGGCGAACCAGCCACCCCCAGATCAGAGGTACACAGAGTCCCAGAAGGGGAAGGGGTCGGGGTCCAACAAGGCCACCCTAAATGTGGTGGACCGGTCTGAGGCGCCAGGGCCCTCTTCTAGACCAGGTACCGCCTAAACTGTTGGATGTAATAAGTGTTTGCATACCGCATTCCATGCATGTGTGTGAGTGAGTTTAAGTAAACAACCATGTGAGTAAATAATTAAAGTATAGTGTGAAAGACACCTAATTAGAGTACTCTAAACTTAAAGGAACCTTAAATATATGTTATCCAATCCCACCCTCACCAAACCCTGAAGAAACCACCATCAACATCACCGACTTTCCATTGGAGCAATGTCAGGTTATCCAGCCAGGTATGATACTCTTAAATGGATACCTGACACCGGAAGCACAAATCCATATCATCAGACGATGCGACGAACTTGGAGCAAAACCAGGAGGTTTCTACACACCCGAATACCCGAACGGATCAAGAATGCAATTGAAGATGATGTGCATGGGTAAGGACTGGAACCCTTACACCAAGACATATCAAGAAGTGCGAGCTGAAGATGGAGCAACGGTACCAAGTATACCTGAGGAGTTCCTTGCGGTCGTTAACCACGCCGTGGGAATTGCTCAACAAGTTGAAACCGATTCAATTCCAAGTGTGAAAGCAGATCTATGCATTGTGAACTTCTACCAGAAAGGTGGACGGTTAGGTTTACACCAAGACAAGGACGAGTCACCTGAGTCTCTAAGTAAGGGAGTACCCGTAGTGTCTTGGTCCATTGGTGATACCGCAGTGTTTGTGTATGGCGAGCAGAAGCGTGCTGACCTCGCAAAGAAGCTACTGTTGAAATCGGAGATGTGTTAATTATGGGTGGGCAGTCAAGGATGCTATACCATGGCATCAGAAAGATCAAACTGAATACCGCACCGTCGGCAGTGATCAATGCCACACACATGAAACCCGGACGTTTAAATTTGACCTTCAGACAGTTTTAAGCCTTGTATAATTATGTGATGTGATAAACCAGTGTATGTTAAGAATGTTTTAAGAGTTAATCATGGCGACAGTATAAGCCAATGAATGTTGTAAAAAGAGTGTGTTAATGAATAAAGTGGAGTTGTTTGAAGCGTATAAACCGTGTTGTTACCCAATACTTATTAGTTTGCTAATGAATTAGGCTGTGCACTCGGAACGGGAGGTATACTGAGTGTCTGCAATGAGGCAGAAGCCGGCAAGAGCGGCACGATCCTCACCGGTACCTTTCCAGTCAATGGCGTGGACACTTCGATCTTGTTCGTCTCCGGAGCCTCACACACATTTATTTCGCTATCTTTTGCGAAGAGGCTGGGGTTAGATGGTGATGAGATGCCAGACTTCTTGGTCACTCTCCCATCGAAAGAGCGGATCAGGTGTACCCGCTACCACCGAGATGCTGTTGTACGAATCAGAGATGAAGAGTTTCCGATCGACTTGATAGAGTTCGACGGACTTGGCTTTGATGTGATTGTCGGGATGAACTGGTTGGAGCGGTACAAGGGCAGAATCCTATGTGCCGAGCATCGACTGCTTCTTCGGAGTCCATCTGGGGTTACCATATCTTACCGCCAGAGGCCCAGGGAGCCTTCGACTCAGGTCATCACCGCCATGGCTATGTATCGTGAGTTACGATGAGGGAGTGATGTATACCTCTGCTATGTCCAGGACATAGAGAGAGACCCTGAGTTTAGTCCTGATGTGCCGGTAGTGTCGGAGTTTCCTGATGTATTTCCTAAGGAACTGCCAGGCATGCCGCCAGCACGGGAAGTGAAGTTTGAGATTGACTTGATTCCAGGCACCGGACCTATTGCGAAAGCACCTTATCGTATGGCTCCAGCAGAGATGACAGAGCTCAAGGAGCAGCTGAGAGACCTACTCGACATGGGCTTTATCCGCCCTAGTGTTTCACCATGGGGAGCGCCGGTCCTCTTCGTGAAGAAGAAGGACGGTAGCCTCCACCTGTGTATTGATTATCGGGAGCTGAAAGCTGTTACGGTGAAGAACCGTTACCCTTTACCAAGCATCGACGATCTATTTGATCAGCTGAGGGGAGCATCAGTATTCTCCAAGATAGATCTACGTTCCGGATACCATCATATTGCCATCCGTGACAGTGATATCGAAAAGACTGCATTCAGAACTACGTATGGGCATTATGAGTTCACAGTTATGCCGTTTGGCTTATCAAATGCACCAGCTAAATTCATGGACTTAATGAACCGCTTGTTCCAAGATCAGTTGGACAAATCAGTGGTAGTCTTCATCGATGACATACTTGTGTATTCGAAATCGAGAGGTGAGCATGAAAGCCACCTAAGAGATGTGTTGCAAACGTTGAGAAATAATCAGCTGTATGCTAAATTTTCTAAATGTGAGTTTTGGTTGAACCAAGTATCCTTTCTTGGACATGTGATTTCTGAGGCCGGGATCGATGTCGATCCGGCAAAGATAGATGCAGTGCGCACCTGGCCTAGGCCGAAGACAGTTACCGACATCAGGAGCTTCCTCGGTCTGGCAGGTTATTATAGGAGGTTTTCTCTAGTGTCTCGAAGCCGATGACTTCCTTGATGAAAAAGGATGCACCATTCGAGTGGACAGTCGACTGTGAGAGTTCTTTCACGAGTCTCAAGGATGCTCTGACATCTGCACCGGTTCTGACACTACCAGACGGTCCAGATGGTTTTGAGGTCTATTGCGACGCATCAGGCAGGGGTATGGGTTGTGTGTTGATGCAACACGGGAAGGTCGTAGCTTACGCCTCCCGACAGCTGAAGAAGCATGAGGAGAACTACCCTACCCACGACTTAGAATTGGGGGCCATTGTCTTCGCACTGAAGATATGGCGACATCACTTGTATGGGGTAAGTGTGACGATTTATTCTGACCACAAGAGTTTAAAGTACTTGTTCACTCAGAAGGAGTTGAACATGAGGCAAAGAAGGTGGGTTGAATTTCTGAATGACTACGATATTAATCTGCAATATAAGGAGGGTAAGGCAAATGTGGTAGCTGACGCACTGAGTCGCCGAGCACACTCTCTCCATTCGCTAGTTTCTCATACTGGTTTGGTTGAAGAGGTGCGGAGTGCTCAGATGACGGATCAGTACATGATGGAGATTAGATAGAAGCTTATTGATGGCACATTTGAGGGTCAGAAGTACGACTTCAGACTCCACGATGATGACCTGATTGGGCTTAATGGCCGACTGTGTATACCTAGGAGTAGCGCTGAGTTGAAGGAGCGCATATTGAGTGAATCCCATTGTTCTACTACTTCGATTCACCCCGGAGCTTCAAAGATGTATAAAGGTATGAAAAGATATTTTTGGTGGACTGGAATGAAAAAGGATGTGAATGACTATGTGTTGAGGTGTCTCACTTTTCAGAAGGTCAAGTTTGAGCACCGACGGCCTGGTGGTATGGTACAGCCAATGCCAGTGCCTGAGTGGAAGTTCCATGACATATCTATGGACTTCGTAGTAGGGCTTCCGCCTGCAAGGGGAGGTCTGAATATGATTTGGGTTGTTGTTGACCGACTGACCAAGGTGGCTCGATTCATACCGATGAAGGACACCTGGAAAGTGGCAAAATTGGCAGAACTCTTTTATAGAGAAATTGTAAGACATCATGGTGTACCAAAGACGATTGTATCTGACAGAGATACCAGGTTCTTATCCAGATATTGGAAGTCTACACGAGAAGCATTGGGTACCGAACTGAAATTGAGTACAGCGTTTCACCCACAGACCGATGGTCAGAGTGAGCGCACCATTCAAACACTTGAGGATATGCTACGTGCATGTGCACTTGACTTTCAGACCAGCTGGATTGATAAGTTACATCTGATCGAGTTTAGTTACAACAACAGTTACCATGCTTCGATCAAGATGTCTCCCTTCCAGGCCTTGTACGGTAGACCATGCCGCACGCCATTATGCTGGGATGAGTCGAGTGAGACGGTCATTATAGGACCAGAGTATCTTGAGCAAGTTCAGGCAGAAGTTCGTCAGATCCGGGCTAATATGAAAGCAGCTCAAGATAGACAGAAGTCGTACGCAGATGTGCGCCGACGCGACCTGGAGTTCGCCGTGGGCGATCAGGTATTTTTGAGAGTATCCCCCATGAAGGGAGTGTTTTGTTTTGGCCAGAAAGGCAAGTTGAGCCCGAAATATGTGGGGCCTTATGTTGTGACGGAGCGGATCGGCCCGGTAGCTTATAGACTTGATTTACCCGCCGAGCTGGGCAAGGTGCATGATGTATTTCATGTGTCCCAGTTGAAGAAATATATGTCTCATCCGTCTCATGTACTTCAGCCTGAGAGGCTAACTTTAGAGCCGACCATGCGATCAGTGGAGACTCCAGTACGGATTATGGACACTAAGACTCGAGACACTCGCCATAAGTCTGTGAGACTGGTGAAGGTCCTCTGGTCTAACCAGGAGGTTGAGGAGGCCACTTGGGAGCTGGAAGATAAGATGAAGGCGAAGTACCGGTCATTGTTTACTTCTTAGTGTTTGTATGTATAGGGTACGGGGCGTACCCCTATTTAAGGGGGGTAGAGCCGTTTCGGTTATGGTTGTGTGCGACATGTATATGTATACATTGTCTATGTTATGTTACAGACCGCTGAGTCTGAATGATGTTGTGATGTTTTATTGTTTGGACCATGTGTCCGATGTAATGTAAAGATGTTGTTAATGTGATATGGAAGTGTTGTTGATATGTGTTCTCATGTTCTAATATTTAGGATATGTGGAAGTATGAACTTTGGGGACAAAGTTCTTTTAAGGGGGGTAGATTGAAATACCCCAAACCTTAGTATACTGTTTAAACACCTAAATATGGTGTATTAAGACTAAAAGAGTCTTAGAAACATTAGTAAATAAATTTAAACAAAAGATAACATGAAATGTGCTTTAAGGTCAATAAGAGCCAAAATGTGCTCTAAGCTTGGGTTGAGCTTGGTTAAGACCTAATGAACTTACCAAGACCTTATTTATATACTAATGAACATATTAAACCAATTACCAAAGAAAACCAAGCTTGAAAACAAGTTAAAACACAAAATGTGCTTTAAGGAGTCTTAAAGCGCATTTTTGAAAAATTGTCTTGTAAATGAGTTTTGAATGGCTAAATGTCCATCTTTACTCTTAAATATATATGTGTACTATATAATATCACATTTGGATGTCTATATCAATGGGAAATCAAAAATTTCACTTCTATGTGCCTTGTTTTTATGAATAGTGATTTTACAAGCTAATTTGTAACATATGTTGTATTAAGTAATTAAATTGACAAGCAAAGACTAAAATACCCTCATTATATTATAGGGGGCCGGTTTTCTAAGTGTGGTGACTCACCACTCTCTGGTTAATATGATAAGTAAATAAAGAAAACTAATTAAGCTACTTTTTACTTTATAAGAACAAATATCTTCTTAAAGCAAATTCTATCTTCATTCTCATTTCCTTCCTCCATTTCACACGGTTCCAACTCCATCTCCTTCCTTCTTGCTGACCTCTTGTAAAATCTAGCTCACTTGTCCAAATCAAAAACAAACACCACCAATCTCTTCCTCTCATCAAGCTCTTCATTCCTATCTTCTCAAAACTTCAAGAGCCCCATTTCGAAGCCATGGAGTTCCACCATTGAAGGAGCTTGAGCTTGTACTTCTACATATTATTACTCTCCTTTGCTTCTAGGTAAGGAATCTCAAATAAAAACTACATTTCCTTCATGGTTTTGCCTGGACCGAAAATGTACATTGTTGGAGCTCTTTGTGTGACTTTGTTCTAGCTTCATTCTAACTCTTCATGAACTAGGTGGAGTCCTCTCTTGATATATATTCAAACTCTCTTCAAAGATCAAGGTAAAACAACTACATTAATGTTTTTGAAACAATGTAAAATTAGGGTTTACAATGAGATGAAGCTTATAGGTTGAATACTCATTATAATGTTTGTATATTGTTTAGAACTTGACAAGGAATCAAATACCTTACCGGTTTTATAAGGAAACAAGAAAGAAGTTGTTTGGAAAAGAGGTAAATCTACTAACCTAATGTTGTTTAATGCCTTAGGAGAAATGAGCTTATAATGCTTGTTAAAACTACCTAAAGAGCAAATGGTGAATGACTTAGTAAAGTGTTATCAAGAGACTAGTAAAAGGCATATGTGTTGTTGAGTGTATTTGCAGGTCAAAGGCAAATATATTGTGGAAATTCAGTGTTTAAGAATTATGCACTTTAAGGGCCTAAGAGCCATGCATTTTCAGGGCCTAAGTGCCATGCAATTTAAATTATGCACTATATTGTGATGTAGTGCTTTATGAGTGAAGTTTATGTATAATAAAGTGCTTGATGGATTTTTAGTGTTCTTGTGTGTTTAATGGTGAAAACAATGTGCTTTGGTGTGACAAAATGCTAGGAGAACCTATGTCGAAATTTAGGAAATGCATAAGGAGTTCAAGATGTTTTAAAGGAATTTTGATGGACTAGGAAGTGTTCTAGAGTGTAACAAGGACTTAGGCATGATCTTGAGGTTTTAGTATGTACCAAAGTCATTTTGGACTTAGGTAAAGACTTAGGCAAACTTTGGTAAAATAAGGAGAAAGTGTGAACTTGAAAAAGGATTTCAAGAAATGACATAAGGAGTTGATGGTAAGAAATGATGCTTGAAAGATGATGTTAAAATGAAGAGAAAGTATTTTGAGATAGTAGTTATCTTAGGTATGAAACACCACTTGGAGACTAGGAGAAAACATTGTAAGTGTTAGGAATTTTGTGAAGATATAAGTAAAGGCTTAACGAATTAGAAAATGAGTTTTATGAGTGTTTAAGGATGTCTTAAGGTGTGTTTGAAGTGCCCAAATGAGGATAGGGGGTACTAGGTTATATGGGGTGAAGTTTGGAGTTGAATGTGAAAAGGAAAACAAGGGTCTGGAGCAGACCGAACTTGCAAGTTCGGTCAAGCCCAGTTTACCCTGCGAGAATTGGCTTCTGGAATGGACCGACCTTGGGGACCGGACTTGCAAGGTCGGTCGGGCTTGTAATTTGTGTACGGATTGAGTTTCTGGAATCGACCGAACATGGGACCGGACTTGGCAAGTTCGGTCGGGCTGAATTTTCAAAGGGAAGAAACTCTCGGGAATAGACCAAACATGCGACCGAACTTACAAGGTCGGTCGGAGTAGAAAATTTTGACGGAAATGTGTTCTGGAATCGACCGAACTTGGGTAAGTTCGGTCGGTAAGGTCGGTCGGACCTAAACTTGTAAAAAAAAACAGAAAAGAATGTGACTTATGTAGTTAACCCTAGGTGTATAATGAAGGTAACCTAGGGTAAGATAGACATTAAAACATGTCATACAATCATGTTAAATATTTAGTAAGTTTGAAGTTAAATAAATAATTAACCGACGTTATTAACTATGTATAGGAGTGACCTACGGAGGAAATCAATCGAGGCAAGGACCAAGGTATGGTTTTCTTGCAGTCTGTTGCCTACCGGTTTACACCGGCTTGTGTGTTGTTTGTTTTTCTGTGTGTTTATGACTTTGTAAGATTAAACCATGTAAAGAGTTTACAGTTGTTAAATATTATTATGTTGTTAAGTATGACTCTCTCTTCCCTTGTGTGTGTCTAACAAGACTTGACCCATTATTGTGAATTGTGTATTGAGTTCAATGATGAACTGCTAACAGGTGCTAACGGGGGAAGTGAGGAGTCTAGTCTGTTCCAGCCACGCGTGTGAGTATGGGAGTCGATGTCATAACCGATTCGATTCTCTTTGTATGTTATGGTTGTTTTCCAATTTGGTTTCCAACCTTCCCTTTAGCTTAACCAAGGCTATTTTACTAACTCACGTCGGGCCACAGGGGCATACTATGTGTTATTTCGGTGGGCTTGGATCACTATATCCGAGGCACCTTGTGTTAAGTTATCCGTTCAATCTAACAGGACGGTAACGAGTTATGTAACGAGCTTAGCATGAGCATGGCAACATTCTCTAGGCTCTCAATGGGGACTAACTGTGTTGGTTCTCTTCCTAAAAGGAATTGTATGTGTGTGATGTGTGTGGTGATGTGTACGATACCCATGTTATGTTATATATGTATAAGCTGTGTGTTTTAAAATGAATGCCATGTCATCATGACAAATAGTTTGCGCGCATCCAGGTAGCCGATGGGCTGCGCGTTAACCATACCAGCCAAGGGTTGCTGACCCCCTCGGGGGATCCATATTTCTTTTACTGCAGGATGAGGATCGAAGAAGCGGAGTGGCTCTAGATCCTAGGATGTAGTTTACTTTTGAGTACTTTTGGATGTTGGCCCGGGATGCGCCTGTGCTCCCGTGGCGTGATATATAGTTGGTTGTGACGGTTTATAGTGATGGTTAACAGTGATGTGTTACAGTGAAGGATATATGTAAACACTCGGTATTTTGTTAATGTATATATGTGGTTGTTAGTTCTATGCTCGGGAGTCTGATCATCAGACCGGTACACTTGTATTTATTCAGCCTTGTTAACCACGTGGGTGGTTGACGGCGTTGTAGCACCATTCGTTTAGTTACTGTTTAGTTGTTTATATTCCGCTGCGATTTCAAGTAATGTGATGTGCTTAGTAGGGGTGTTACAGGCATAAGTGACTACAGTAACGCGATTATTAAATATCGGTACGAAATATACCTCAAGTGTTGGAAATAACCGACAGAGCACTACACAATAGGTAGTAGCTCAAACTCAACCGACAGTAAGTCGGAAGAAATCAAGTAAGTCATTGGGAATACAGTAAATTATCATGGAAGTGGATAGTAAGTCTGTAACTCACCGAGTTCTCTCATGGTAAGTGATACCACGCGTCGGTAGAGAAACCGTTATTGCCAAGATAAAGGTGATAATCGAGGATGTACAATATAGTAAGAATAATGTATGGGACAAACTAAGCCCTAAATTATCTAGAGTCGCGCAGCAGAAACTAGTGAGCCAGCCATTCAAGTGTTGGATATGTGTAGTGAATATGAGTAAATGGCTAATTATTAATGCCTAGAAGCCTCACAGGCCAGAATCGAAACTGGTTAAGAATTAAATAAAGCTCTAAGGAGAATTCTTGTTCAGGGACTAAACCGCCAATATGGTTAAGATCCTCTAACCAAAACACGTTGTATAACAGACCGCGTGGAGATAAAACACTTCACGACGGTAGAACGTTGTAAACCAGTGATTAAGTGATTGATTACGTGGGCGTAATTCCTTTTAAGGGGGGTAGAGCGCAAAACCGTTTAGTGTGTTTTACCGTACAAGTGTACGTGAAGTATGGTGTGCATAGCACAAAATGAATTGTTTTGATGATTGGTGTGTGTGTTACATAAACATATGCATTCATTCATGGTTAATTGTGGTAATTGCGCACAGAAGATGCGAATACCATTTTGACAAGTGTGTTATTGTGTTAACGGATGTGTGTGAAAGTATAGGTATAAGGGAGTAGAAAAACTCCCGGGGAATTAAAACCCTGACAGTATATGTTCATATGATACCAAATGTAATATTGTGTATTATATTTTGATAAAAATATATATATAGATATATGTATATATATACGGTGTTGTGATTTATGAAGAGGTATGAAACCGATATAGAACCTAGTAAGAATTAAATTCCCTAGGTAACTTGTATTAAGTTAAATTTGGATGATGATTGATAGACGGAGTTCTATCCCTTGGAGATGTAATGATTATGACTAGATGGATTAAAAGACAGAAAGTGGTATATGCTTGAATTAGTTGCTGTTTGAAAATGAAGTTGGAGGTGAAACTTGATTATCATGAGATCAAGGGAAGCCAAGCACAAACTGGGGTAGAAAGATAGTTCAACTCTGATGCTGATCACATTAGGGTTGGATGATTCTCGAAACTCCATATAAGTGGTCACAAATAACCACATCAAGAATAAGAAGCAATTAACAATAATTGGACTTGGAGCTGTATTGACTTTTTAAAAGAATTTTAAATTGGGGTTCAAATTTTCAATTGGTATTTTCAAGACTTCAAGTAATATTCTAAGATTCTTAAGTGTTATTTTCAAAGGAAGGACTACTTTTACTTGACCTTTTAAAAAGGATTTGCAACTGGTATTTTCCAATAAAGAATTTCTTTCTACTTAATCTCATATAGAGTATTTTCGTATTACTTGCTCACGAGCTGAGGACGTATGAGCCTTTGTCTTCGGACCGGTGACATGAGAAGTATATTTTAAAGATGTATGCAATTGTTTTGATCTCCCAAAGGAACGGGGACCAGAAGGTGTCCATCGCGACCGGGTTCTGCGGGATCACAGTGTATATGTACTCAACATGGGTCTCGAACCCATGAAGAGATGGAAAAGGAATTTCTGGTTGATATACATGCTAAGACATGTTGTGTGGTATATGTGATTGAAATACACCAAACCTTAATATATGGTATAAACACTTAAATATGGTGTATTAAGACTAAAAAGAGTCTTAGAAACATTAGTAAACAAATTTAAACAAAAGAAAACACAAAATGTGCTTTAAAGTCAATAAGAGCCAAAATGTGCTCTAAGCTTGGGATAAACTTGGTTAAGACCTAATGAACTTACCAAGACCTCATTTATACACTAATGAACATATTAAACCAATTACCAAAGAAAACCAAGCTTGAAAACAAGTTTAAACACAAAATGTGCTTTAAGGAGTCTTAAAGCACATTTTCGAAAAATTGTCTTGTAAATGAGTTTTGAGTGGCTAGATGTCCATCATTACTCTTAAATATATATGTGTACTATATAATATCACATTTGGATGTCTATACTAATGGGAAATCAAAAATTTCACTTCTATGTGCCTTGTTTTCATGAATAGTAATTTTTATAAGCTATTTTGTAACATATGTTGTATAAGTAATTAAATTGACAAATAAAGACTATAATACCCTCATATTAATAAAGAGGGCCAGTTTTATTAAGTGTGGTGACTCACCACTCTCTTATTAATGTATTAAGTAAGTAAAGATAAGTAAATAAACTACTTTTTACTTTATAAGGTATAAATATCTTCAAAAGCAAATTCTATCTCATTCTCTCATTTCTTTCTTTCATTTCCCACGGTCTCAACCTTCTTCTTCCTTCTTCTTGCTGTTCTCTCACGGTAATACCACACACCTCCATTAAAACTCCTCTTTGATCTCTTGTAAAATCTTGCTCACTTGTCCAAATCAAAAACAAACACCACCAATCTCTTCCTCTCATCAAGCTCTTCATTTCTATCTTCTTAAAAGTCCAAGACCACCATTTCGGTGCCATGGAGTTCCTCCATTGAAGGAGCTTGAGCTTGTATTTTTACATATTGTTACTCTTCTTTGCTTCTAGGTAAGGAATCTCAAATAAAAACTTCATTTCCTTCATGTTTTTGTGGTAACCGAAAATACATATTGAAGGAGCTCTTTGTGTGACCTTGTTCTAGCTTCATTCCAACTCTTCATGGACTAGGTGGAGTCCTCTCTTGCTAGATATTCAAACTCTCTTCAAAGAGCAAGGTAAAAAACTACATTAATGTTTTTGAAACAATGTAAAATTAGGGTTTACAATGAGATGGAGCTTATAGCTTGAATACTCATTATAATGTTTGTATATTGTTTAGAACTTGTCAAAGAATCAAATACCCTACCGGTTTTCTAAAGGAAACAAGAAAGAAGTTGTTTGGAAAAGAGGTAAATCTACTAACCAAATGTTGTTTAATGCCTTAGGAGAAATGAGCTTATAAATGCTTATTAAAACTACCTAAAGAGCAAATGGTGAATGACTTAGTAAAGTGTTCTCAAGAGCTTAGTAAAAGGCATATGTGTTGTTGAGTGTATTTGCAGGTTAAAGGCAAATATATTGTGGAAATTCAGTGTTTATGATTTATGCATCTTAAGGGCCTAAGAGCCATGTCATTTAAGGGCCTAAGTGCCATGCAATTTAAATTATGCACTATATAGTGATGTAGTGCTTTGTGAGTGGAGTTTGTGTATAATAAGTACTTTATGGATTTTAGTGTTCTTGGTTGTTTGTTGGTAAAAACAATGTGTTTTGGTTTAGCAATGTTCTAGAAGAACCTACGTCGAAATTTAGGTAATAAATGAGAAGTTCTAAGTGTTAAAATGAGTTTGATAAGTTAAGGAGTATTTAAAATGGTTAAGTGTTGTTCTCGTGTAAGAAACATGCATTAAGGTGATTTGGGATGTACAAAGGACTTAGGCATGAGCTTGAGATTTTAGTATGTACCAAAGTCACTTTGGACTTAGGTAAAGACTTAGGCAAACTTTGGTAAATTAAGGAGAAAGTATGAACTTGAAAAAGGATTTGAAGTAATGATATAAGGAGTTAGTTGTGAGAGATGATGCTTGGGAGATGATGTTAAGATAAGGAGAAAGCATTTTGGGATAGTAGTTATCATAGGTGAGAAACACCATTTAGAAACCTAGTGTAAAATGTTGTAAGTGTTAAGGAATTTACAAGGAAATAAGTAAAGATTTAAGGAATTAGAAAAAGAGTTTTGTGAGTGTTTAAGGATGTCTTGTGGTGTGTTTAAAGTGCCCAAATGAGGTTAGGGAGTACTAGGTTATATGGGGTGAAGTTTGGAGTTGAATGTAAAAAGGAAAACAAAGATTTGGGGCAGACCGGACTTGCGACCGGACTTGCAAGTTCGGTCGGGCCCAGTTTACCCTGCGAGAATTGGCTTCTGGAATGGACCGACCTTGGGGACCGGACTTGCAAGGTCGGTCGGGCTTGTATTTTCTGTACGGATTGAGTTACTGGAATCGACCGGACATAGGACCGGACTTGGCAAGTCCGGTCGGGCTAAATTTTCAAAGGGAAGAAACTCTCGGGAATAGACCGAACATGCGACCGGACTTACAAGGTCGGTCGGAGTAGAAAATTTTGACGGAAATATGTTCTGGAATCGACCGGACTTGGACAAGTCCGGTCGGCAAGGTCGGTCGGACCTAAACTTGTAAAAAAAAAAAACAGAAAAGAATGTGACCTATGTAGTTAACCCTAGAGTGTATAATGAAGGTAACCTAGGGTAAGATAGACATTAAAACATGTCATACAATCATGTTAAATACTTAGTAAGTTTGAAGTTAAATAAATAATTAACCGACGTTATTAATTATGTATAGGAGTGACCTACGGAGGAAACCAAACGAGGCAAGGACCAAGGTATGGTTTTCTTGCAGTCTGTTGTCTAGCGGTTTACACCGGTTTGTGTGTTGTATGTTTTTCTGTGTGTTTACAACGTTATAAGATTTAAACATGTAATGAGTTTACAGTTGTTCATATTATTGTGATGTGATGTTGTGACTCATTTCCCTTGTGTGTGTCTAACATGACTTACCACCTATTGTGTATTGATTGTTAAGTTCCACTATGAACTTCTAACAAGTGTTAACTGGGAAGTGAGGAATCCGGTTGTCCGGTCATGCATGTAAGTTAAGAGTAGATATCTGAATCAGATTCGACTCTTATGTTGTTAAGATTGTTCTCCTTAATTTGGCGTTCGATCTCCCGCTAGCTTCTTCCAAAGCTTACCTATTCTGACTTATGATCGGTTTAGTGGGAACCTGTGTTTGTGTGGTGTGTTCGGGTCACTAAATCCGAACCATCTGTGACTTAAGTTACTCGTTCGTCTAACAGAACGGTAATGAGTGTGTTTAACGAGCTTGACATGAGGGTGAATCACTCTCTAGGCTCTTGTGTTATTTGACCCTTGTGGTTTGTTATCGTGGAGTGAAAATCCACTGTGTATGTGTTGTTGTGCTGTGCGCCATTGATGCTCAGCCATATGTTATGTTATGTTATGTATATAAATGAATGCCATGTTATCATGACAATTAGCTGCGCGTATCCCGGTAGCCGATGGGCTGCGCGTTAGCCATACCAGCCAAGGGTTGCTGACGCCCTCGGGGGATCCATATTTCTTTTACTACAGGATGAGGATCGAAGAAGCGGAGTGGCTCTAGATCCTAGGATGTGATTTACTTTTGTATACTTTTGGGATGGTGGCCCGGGATGCGCCTGTGCTCCCGTGGCGTTATATACATTTGGTTGTTGCGGTTAACAGTGATGTGTTACAGTGAAGAATGTATGTAGTACTCGGTATTGTATATAATGTATTTATGGTTTAGTTTTATGCTAGGGAGTCTGATCATCAGACCGGTACACTTGTATTTATTCTGCCTTGTCAACCACGTGGGTGATTGACGGCGTTGTAGCACCGAAGCGTTAGTTACTGTTTAGTTATTTAATTCCGCTGTGATTTCATTTAGTATCATGTGCGTATTAGGGGTGTTACAGTGATAAATATTATTTTGACCTCGAGTCCTAAGGTGGTTGAGTTCTGAAAGTGTTATGTTACCCAGACCTGTGTCTGAAGGTTGTTACGTTATCAAGACCTACAAGTCTAAATGTTGTTACGTTACCCAGACCCAAGAGTCTAAAGGGTTGTTATGTATGCATGGATGTGTTACCCGGGCCGTTCAGTCCGAGGTTGTGATGTAAAATATGTTTGTTATGGAAGTTTTATGTTGCAAGTAATCCCCGTATTCTAACCAATGATGTGTGGGAAGTGTGAACTTCGAGGACGAAGTTCTTTAAGGGGGGTAGATTGAAATACCCCAAACCTTAATGTGTTAATTAAATGTGTAATTATTATTTTCTAAGGCTAATTAAGTCCTTAAGATCATTGGTGAAGAAAATAAAAACCAAAAAGAAAAAGAAAATGCGTAAAAGTCACAAAACTTGAAAACGCGTTTTTAATTATTTTAGGAGGCATATAACCTTCATTAGGGTTATAAATATATTTTTATACCTTAACTATACACTAAGAACACGTGGGAAAAATTCCCGAAGAAAACGGATCCAAACAATGCGTTAAAATGCTAACGGAGTCTTAAAGCGCGTTTTTCGAGGAAACCCGAAAACGTGACTTTAAACAGTTAAACGACCCCGTAAAAATTATAGTCAAATATATAACTATAATGAAACATTAATGGAAGCCTAAGGGCTATCAAAATTTAAGAAACGAGAAAAATCCGAGAAACGGGCCCGGTTAGTGAATAGTGCTGAAACCGGGTAAATTAACGAGCGTTTTCTGTAAAAACCGAAAAACGCTCCAGCTGGTATTATATTAGTGGGGCCGGTTTTGTAACTAGTAAGCAGCCTCCCCTCTCTTTTACTAGTAAACAAGAAAGAAAAGAAAAGAAAGAGAAAAGCAAAAAGTAGAGAGAAAAGTACAAATCACTTTAACACTCTCTCTCTCTCCCCATTCCTATTCTCTCACTCACGTTTCCCCCCCCCCATCTGAACTCTCCTTCTTCCTCCAGCCAAGTATGGCGATTTTGAAGCTCCTCCATGGCAGCCTCACTTCCTCTCCTTGTACAAGCTCTATTCATGCTCCAAACTCAAAAATAATTACATATTTGTAATCCCCGCATCCTCCTCTATCATTCCCTCTTTTCAAAATTCGAAAAGGATGAGTTTCATCTCCATGGGTTTTCCCCATTTGAAGAGAAAACCACACCATTGTGAAGCTTGGAGTCTCCTCTTCATTCTAAGGTAAAAATTCCCAAGAAAAAGTCATCTTTCATTCACCTCTTGGTGTAATCAATTTTTCACCATTTTGATACCTTGTTTTTCTTCTTGTTCTTGAGCTCCAAATTAATCCTTCAATGGTGGAGTAATTCCCTTCTTGATTCAAGGGAGAGAATCCCTCTTAAAAGCTTCAAAAAGGTAAACCCTAACTTGTGTTCTAAGCCCTTTGATTGAATTGAGTTTTCTAAGGGTTTAGATAATAATTGAGTGTGTTTTGTCTTCTTGGATGTTGGGGTGGAGCTTGGAAACTCCACACCCTTTTAACCGACTTTGGAAGAGATGAGGAGCAAGAAGAGAATTAAAGAGACTTGTGAAATTAAGGTAAGGAATCCACCTTGAACCTTGTTTATAATTGTTTAAGTGTTTGGGGTGGGTAAACAAGGTAATGAACCCAAAATGATGGATTGAAATATATGTTGAAAATGTGTTTAATTGGTTTGGAGAGGTTTGTGAATTAATGTTGAGTTGAGAGCCTTAAGAGCCAAATGTTGTGAGTTTGTGATTGATAATGTGGTTATTGAGATTATGGAGATTTTGGTGATTGTGTTGTTGTTGTTGGTGAATTTGAGGATTTTGTTATGTGCTGTTAGGACCCTTGAAAGGGTGTGGCTAGATTAGGGATGAGAAGGATGAAATTTGATGAGGATGGATGTGTAAAGTTTATGGGGAGATTGTGGCAAAATTTTGGTAGAAAGATGATGTTTGATGATGGTTGATTGATGAGAGAACTTAGGTATTCAAATGGGATGTTTAATGATAAGAGAGTACAAGTCTGTAGCATAATGGTGCTAGGTAACTTGGAATTTCAAGGAAAAGAGTTGGTGTTTGTAATTAGTGAAACTAAGATTGAATGTGGGTTTTAGAAGTGCATTTATGTAGGAATGATTTATAATGGTCATTGATGGTTTTGGTGAGATTGGTAGAAGGTAAGAACTATCAAAAGGAAATAGGAATGCACAAGTGTGCAAAACGCAAGAATGTGAAAAGTGAGTTTGTTGAATTTGAGCAAGAATTGGGTGGTGGATTAAGCCAAGGATTTGGAGTGGTTTAGAGTATGTTTTGAGGAGATTAATTATGTATAAAACTTGTGGAAAGATTAGGGAAAGTTTGAGTGTGGTTTAAGGGTGGATTTGGGGCTTAAAAAGTACCTCAATAGCAGTTTTTAGCAGGGTCCGGGACTTAGGATATGTACCAAGTCCCGGACCGCATCAAAAAACAAGCCGAGAGTGAGTGCAGGAATTGGTACGGGACTTAAGTCCAGGACCAAGTCCCGGACCAGTGTATGAAAATAGGCCGAGAGTTCATTCCTTGATTGGTCTGGGACCTAGGGTGAGGACCCAGTCCCGGACCACCCCCAGAATTGCCTCGAAAGTGTTTTTAAGGGTTCTAAACATGGGGGATTGAATGGTATTGGTTTTAGATGTTGTATAGGAGTTGTTTGGTGACTTATAAAGGTCCTAAGAAGTATAAACAAGTGTTGGAAGTAAGTGAGTAAGTTAAGGAATTAAGTACGCTAAGTTAAACCGAAATAACGGGATAACGGGGTAAGTACGGGGGTAGCGATTATGTGCATACCGTAGTGCCTTAATATTAATTGAACCGTTTGACATGTAAATAGTGGTTCAAGAGTAAGACACGAGGAACAAGTATGAACCAAGGAGCATGAGAACCCCCGGTAAAGATAAATCCATGGTGTAAGGTACGGTTTTCTTGCAACCTGTGTCCTACCGGATTACACCGGCTTGTATGCCAATGTGTTTTTCTGGGTGTTTGCCACCTTGCAAGATAAAGCATGAAATGAGTTTATAGTAATTCATTATTGTGGCGTAATTAATTCCGATACCGCTTAACCCTAATTATGTGTTAAATAATAGTTAACCGACCTTAGGTTCACATAAGAGATCGGTATTCGGAATAAACGTCCCAACCCACGGGAACGTTCTAACTACGTATCCGTGCGTTTGTGTATGTTGTGACTATGTGTGGTGTATGTGACTTTGTTCTGTGTGTTGTTGCTATCGGATACAGTTATCCATGTTTGTTAAAAAGGATGTTACTCCCCTTCTGGTCTAACAGAGTCAGTAACACTATGTGATGTATGTATGTGATGAGTTCCTAAAGGAACCTTTAACTAATATGTATATGTTATGTATGGTGAGGAATCCGGTCGTTCCGGTCGCGCGTATTGTTTGGAGTTGATGTATATATGTGAATTAACTCTCATCCTGTTATGTTAGGGTTGTTTCCTTCATTGGATTTCGACCTCCCATTAGCTTAGCCAAAGCTTACCTACCCAACTTCCAATCGGGTAGGGGGAAATCATGTGTAATGTTGGTAGGGTGTTGATGCCTAAGTTCGCTTCGACTCCCTCTTTATTATGTTGTGGTTGTTTTTCCTCCTTGAATTACAACCACCCACAAGCTTAACCAAGGCTTACCTACCTCATCATTATTGGAGCTAGGGGGAAATTATGTAAGGTGTGATCGGTCCTATATGAGGCCGCCACACCTAAGTAAAGGAAATGTATGTATGTTGTGCTCGGGCTTATATCACCCCGGCACTCCCCAAGTAAAGTTTATGTTCTCTAAGAAGAAAGGAATTAAGTTTGTGTAGGTTATTAAGTGAAATGTGTTGTTATGTTGTGTGTGCTAACCTTGAGTTTGTGTTCTGTTAACGGATGTATGCTTTTAAGCATGATGTATGTGTGTAATGTGTGCATGTTTTAAATAAAATCAACCGCATGCTAAGACGACAATTAGTTGTGCGTGGCCCGGTAGCATGCAGGCTGCGGGATTACCATACCAGCAAAGGTGCTGAGCCCCTTGGGGGCCACCCTTTTCTTCCTTTTCTATTTCAGGTACAAGGAGCTGGAGGCCGTTCGAGAGTAGGACAGGGTAGTTGATTGTATGTGGGTAGTCATGAAAATTGTGGATGTGCTGTAGGTGTAGTAAGACCGAAATTGTATCGGTGTTAGTTGGTAATTACTCGGTACAGTTGTAATGTAAGTGTATATTGAATGTTGAACATGGAACGGGATTAATGCGTAGTTGCTCGGGAGTTTAGTCCATCAGACCGGTACGATGTATGTATGTTAGCCTTGTTAGCCACGTGGGTGGCTAACGGCGTGTAACACCAAGAGTTGAGTTATGTTGTGAGTTGTGATTTCCGCTGCAAAGAGTTGTTAAGTGTGTTATTTGTAGTTGGGGTGTTACAGTGACTCAAGCCCATCTTCCCTTGTCTGTGCCTTGTCCGTCCATAGTTGTGCGGACACAATTAGCCACGTCCGGCTTAATATACCCGGACACAGGCACGGACACAAGTCTTTTGACTTGTTTTCTTTTGTGAACTTTGACTGGCTCTAGCTTCTTCGTTTGGACTCCGTTTTTCGAGCCGTTTGCGCCTATGCGTTCGTCTCTTTGTCTACTTTGTTCCTAGCTTGGTTTTCCTCATGTTTAACCAATAAATTTGTGAGATAATCAATAAAACATAAACTAGAGGAAAAACATACGATAATTGAGAAATGAGCAAGAAAAGTGCTAATATTATATATGAAATACACCCATAAAACATGCTCATTTAGACACTTATCAATATCTTGATATTTTCTTATTTCAATCATCCATTCGGAGATGAAGATAAAGTTTAGCTTGGTATACCACCTTGTAGTGGATTTGACCATTTAATGATGGTTTTTTATCAACCATTCGATGATGGTGATAGTTTGCAATACCACCTGATAGTGGATTTTTAACCATTCGATGATGGCAATAATTTTTCAGGATAAGGATTCTTAAGAAACAACATCATTTTCATTTCTTTCTAGACAAATTACATGGGGTGTTCGTAAGAACTTGTTTTTTCCTTGTACATAGTATTTCTTTAGGCATTTCGCATGCCAAGAATGTGGTATTTCTTGTGTAACACCCATTTCCTTAAACACGTAACAACCTCTCTCGTAGCAATAAATAAAATGTCTTACAGTGGAAGAATTAATAACAATAACAATACTCACTCGGGTGTCACCGGCCATTACTCGCCCATGCGAGTAACGAAGCCAAACTATATCCAACAACCAACATAAACAAACTGCTAACCGCTGTGATAACGAGATAATTCCTGTACATCATACTAAGTCCATAAACCATAAATGTCGACAAGTGAGCGTCTACCCAATCCCAAATATACATAAACGTACCATAATACAATTCTCCATCCACATTGTTATACAAACTAACTCCATGTGCGGTAATTAAAATAAACTCTAATTACCATGTTCCCACACTTCGGCTTCGACAATAATCAACAACCTGCATAATGGTGTAGTATCAGCGATAAACGCTGAGTATGTCGGGCCTGGACCCTAATGGTCACTTAGTCATTTTAACCATCTTATTATTAGATAGGTTTCATGCTTTACCATTTTACAATTATAATCAATACTGTAATAAACATGCATAATGTACATAATCATCCATCCAAACGTTCATAAACACTTAACCATCCATCCCATCCAAACATTCAATTAATATCACAAATAACAATTGTATATCGAACGTATCGAATCATAATACTGAATAAACGCCGTAGCGAACACCATCCTTAGTTAATTATTTTGGCCTTCAAGGCCCCATCCAAACCATGTTAATTAAAAACCAGTTGAGCGTCATGTCAAGACAACCCGATAACCTCACCATGGACAGTAGTCCTCCCGTACACACAAAGGTGCTCATTTCGCTAGAGGTCCGGAGGCCCCTGACTATTCACTTTACCTCGTAAGGCGTCCATATAAAAGGCTGTAGCCACCTGACCCACGATCCAAATAGGGCTCGTTGGGTATAAACCTGGAGCGGAACCCGATCGGGAACCCCTCAATGATCACAAATGCGCAACCAGGTAGTTCGTAAACTACGCTAGATTCCTCACCTCAACTCACACCATCTCTCTCTCATAATGTTTAAGATATGCTCTTAGTCTTATGGAGAATATAATTATTAATTAGCTGCCCAATGGGTCTCACGCATACCTAGAAGTAATCTAGGACATATTCATGTTCGAGATCCATGCTCTAGAGACCGACAATGCCGTGACTCGTTCCTAAGTGTTTTACTTAGGTTCCCATATACTTAATATTAATACTATGGTATTATACCAAGTAACCGTCATGTCATCAGAATAACGTATATGTATGTTTATATAAGTCGATCTATAGTCGACGTAGTGTTAGTCCCGTAGGACGCTCGTGCATAAATAGTAATGTAGTAGCACATATTCACATACATGTATACAAAACACTTAACACACAAGTGATATCAACCAAATCCGAGCCCAAGGAATTCCTTAGGACAACCCGGATCAAACCCCTATACATACCGTACACCTTAGACCAAGGATGCGCGGTGTAGACCACTAGCTCGTCAAGCGCCTTCGTCTAAAGTATGATCTAAACGGTAATAAAACTATAAGTCAGTCTCCATGACTAACTACCTCCGATATTTCCGAATAACAAGTAACCCCGACAGTTCATCCCCGGATTTCTACAGTTAATTGTTACGGGTTTCTCTAAACCAGTCGGCTTTGTTACTAAAACTCGTTGGTCATACTATTTCGACTGTTAAGTTTAACTCATTATATTTCTTTAATCTTATCCACCATTGAACTCAGGTATATAACTTATAGTTGCATGTATGCATGCATGACTTATTATATTGTATTATTTTTCCACCATCCATTATAACACATTGTATTATATAATCCATTATCTTTAGTAAACTATATTTCCATTCAAAAACTTATAACTTATAGTTATAAGCTATTTCCATGTAATAACCTCCACCATTATATTATATGGTTTCCAACCATAATATATATTCATCCTTATATACATTATTCTCGCATATGTATATATTTACCAATATAGGTAAGTTTCATGAGTTATAAAACTGAAATACCCCAAACCTAGTTATGTTGTCTAAACACCTAAATATGGTGTAATAAGACTAAAAAGAGTCTTAGAAACCTTAGTAAATAAATTTAAACTAAAGAAAACACAAAATGTGCTTTAAAGTCAATAAGAGCCAAAATGTGCTCTAAGCTTGGGATAAACTTGGTTAAGACCTAATGAACTTACCAAGACCTCATTTATACACTAATGAACATATTAAACCAATTACCAAAGAAAACCAAGCTTGAAAACAAGTTTAAACACAAAATGTGCTTTAAGGAATCTTAAAGCACATTTTTGAAAAATTGTCTTGTAAATGAGTTTTGAATGGCTAAATGTCCATCATTACTCTTAAATATATATGTGTACTATATAGTATCACATTTGGGTGGCTATATTAATGGGAAATCAAAAATTTCACTTCTAAGTGCCTTGTTTAGGTGAATAGTGCTTTTTATAAGCTAGTTTATAACTTATGTTGTATTAAGTAACTAAATTGACAAACAAAGACTAAAACACCCTCACACTAATAAAGGGGGCCGGTTTTCTAAGTGGTGACTCACCACTCTCTAGCTAATATAAAGTAAGTAAAAAACTAATTAAACTACTTTTTACTTTATACTACAAATATCTCCTTAAAAGCAAGTTCTATCTTCATTCCCATTTCTTTCCTTCATTCCCACGGTTCCAAACACCATCTTCTACCTCTCTTCTTTGTTCTCTCACGGTAATACTACTACCACCATTAGAACTCCCACTTTGACCTCTTGTAAAATCTTGCTCACTTGTCCAAATCAAAAACAAACACCACCAATCTCTTCCTCTCATCAAGCTCTTCATTTCTATCCTCTCAAAACTCCAAGAGCCCCATTTCGGTGCCAAGGTGTTCCACCATTGAAGGAGCTTGAGCTTGTATTTTGACATATTGTTGATCTCCTTTGCTTCTAGGTAAGGAATCTCAAAGAAAAATCATGTTTCCTCCATGTTTTTACCTTGACCGAAAATACACATTGATATAGCTCTTTGTGTGACTTTGTTCTAGCTTCATTTCAACTCTTCATGGACTAGGTGGAGTCCTCTCTTGTTATATATACAAACTCTCTTCAAAGATCAAGGTAAAACAACTACATTAATGTTTTGGAAACAATGTAAAATTAGGGTTTACAATGAGATGAAGCTTATAGCTTGAATACTCATTATAATGTTTGTATATGTAGAACTTCAAGAATCAAACCTACCAATTTTTAAAGGAAACAAGAAGAAGTTTTTGGAAAAAGAGGTAAATCTACTAACTTATGTTGTTTAATGCCTTAGGAGAAATGAGCTTATAAATGCTTATTAAAACTACCTAAAGAGCAAATGGTGAATGACTTAGTAAAGTGTTCTCAAGAGCTTAGTAAAAGACATATGTGTTGTTGAGTGTATTTGTAGGTTAAAGGCAAATATATTGTGGAAATTCAGTGTTTAAGATTTATGCATCTTAAGGGCCTAAGAGCCATGCATTTTAAGGGCCTAAGTGCCATGCAATTTAAGTTATGCACTATATTGTGATGTAGTGAATTGGTGAAGTTGTGTAAGAAAGTGTTCTAGATGTTTTTGTGTGTTATGGAGAAAACAAAGTGTTTAGGCTTAGTAATGTTCTAGGGGAATCCATGTCAAAATTTAGGTAAGAAGTAAGAAGTTCTAAGTGTTTACATAAGGTTTGGTGAGTTAGAAAATGTAGGAAATGAATAAGGAGTTCAAGATGTTGTAAAGGAATTTTGATGAACTAGGAAGTGTTCTAGAGTGTAATAAGGACTTAGACATGATCTTGAGGTTCTAGCAAGTACCAAAGCCACTTTGGGACTTAGGTAAATACTAGGCAAACTTTGGTAATAAGAGAAAGTGTAAACTTGGAAAAGAATTTTCAAGAAGGATATAAGGAATTAGTTGTGAGAGATGATGCTTGGGAGACGATGTTAAAATAAGGAGAAAGCTTTTGGGATAGTAGTTATCTTAGGTATGAAACACCACTTGAAAAACTAGGAGAAAATATTGTAAGTGTTAGGAATTTTGTGAAGAAATAAGTAAAGGATTAAGGAATTAGAAAATGAGTTTTATTGTGTTTGGATGTCTTAAGTTGTATTTGAAGTGCCCAAATGAGGTTAGGGGTACTAGGTTATATGGGGTGAAGTTTGGAGTTGAATGTAAAAAGGAAAACAAAGATTTGGGGCAGACCGGACTTGCGACCGGACTTGCAAGTTCGGTCGGGCCCAGTTTACCCTGCGAAATTGGCTTCTGGAATGGACCGACCTTGGGACCGGACTTGCAAGGTCGGTCGGGCCTGTAATTTGTGTACGGATTGAGTTACTGGAATCGACCGGACATAGGACCGGACTTGGCAAGTCCGGTCGGGCTAAATTTCCGAAGGGAGAAACTCTCTGGAATCGACCGGACATGGACAAGTCCGGTCGGCAAGTCCGGTCGGACCTAAACTAGTAAAAAAAACAGAAAAGAATGTGACTTATGTGGTTACCCTAGGGTGTATAATGAAGATAACCTAGGGTAAGATAGACATTAAAACATGTCATACAATCATGTTAAATACTTAGTAAGTTTGAAGTTAAATAAATAATTAACCGACGTTACTAATGTGTTTAGGATTCTCTCAAGGTGGAAATCAGTCGAGGCAAGGACCAAGGTATGGTTTTCTTGCAGTCTGTTGCCTACCGGTTTACACCGGCTTGTGTGTTGTTTGTTTTTCTGTGTGTTTATGACTTTGTAAGATTAAACCATGTAAAGAGTTTACAGTTGTTAAATATTATATGTTGTTAAGTATGACTCTCTCTTCCCGTGTGTGTCTAACAAGACTTGACCTATTATTGTGGATTGTTTGTTGAGTTCAATGATGAACTACTAACAAGGGCTAACGGGGGAAGTGAGGAGTCCGGTCTGTTCCGGCCACGCGTGTGAGTATGGGAGTCGATGTCATAACCGGTTCGATTCTCTCTGTATGTTATGGTTAAGTTTCCAATTTGGTTTCTAACCTTCCCTTTAGCTTAACCAAGGCTATTTTACTGACTCACGTCGGGCCACAGGGGCATACTATGTGTTATTTCGGTGTGCTTGGATCACTATATCCGAGGCACCTTGTGTTAAGTTAACCGTTCAATCTAACCGGACGGTAACGAGTTATGTAACGAGCTAAGTATGAGCGTGGCAACATTCTCTAGGCTCTCAATGGGGACTAATTGTGTTGGTTCTCTTCCTAAAAGGAATAGTATGTTTGTGAAGTGTGTTATGATGTGTACAATACCCATGTTATGTTTATATGTATGAGTTGTGTGTTTAAATAAATACCATGTCATCATGACAAATAGTTGCGCGCATTCCGGTAGTCGATGGGCTGCGCGTTAACCATGCCAGCCAAGGGTTGCTGACCCCCTCGGGGGATCCATATTTCTTTTACTGCAGGATGAGGATCGAAGAAGCGGAGTGGCTCTAGATCCTAGGGTGTAGTTACTTTTGGAGTACTTTTGGATGATTGCCCGGGATGCGCCTGTGCTCCCGTGGCGTGTTATACACTTGATTATAATGGTTTACAGTGACGGTATACGGTGAAGGATTTATGTAAACACTCGGTATTATGTTGATGTATATATATGGTTATTAGTTCTATGCTCGGGAGTCTGATCATCAGACCGGTACAATTGTATTTATTCAGCCTTGTTAGCCACGTGGGTGGTTGACGGCATTGTAGCACCAAACGTTTAGTTACTGTTAGTTGTTTATTTTCCGCTGCGATTCCAAGTAAAGTTATGTGCGTAGTAGGGGTGTTACAAAAAGTGGTATCAGAGCGAAGTATCGCTCTGATGACTAGAATACCGAGCTTAGGGACATACCGAGTTAGGAAACCTAACTACAGATACCTAAGTGAACAGATTTGGAAAGGTTAACCACTAACTGAGTGTGGAGATACCTTATTATCGGGAAGCGTTACAATCGTTGGACCGATAAGTGTGCAAGCATAATGCTAATGAGATGTTCATATGAATTCAGATGGCAGGTAGACCACGAGGTAGAGGCCGCGGGCGCGGTACTGGAGGTATGGGTGACCAGGATGGAGATACTACGGCACAGACCATGGCTGAGGCAGTTGCAGCCGCCGTAGCCCACTGGTACCCGATTTAGTTGCTGCTATACAGCAAGGGCAACAGCCCGGAGTTCAGCCACCACCACCACCGCCACGAGAGACCAATTGGGTCAAGGCGTTGGCTGATCTGAGGCCGCCCTCATTCAGTGGGGAGACCGATCCCCGTAAGCTCGAGGCATACATCTCCGAAATGGAGACCGCCTTCGAAACCCTAGCACACACCTGAGCAGGTCAAGGTACGACTTGCTGCTTACTACTTGAAGGGCTCGGCACAAAACTGGTGGAAGCTTGTGCGCGAGGGTAGAGTTGCTGACCCGACGTTTCAGTGGAGGGAGTACACGGCTCTTCTGCGAGCCAAATACTACCCTATACATGTGCAAGAGGCCAAGCGCCTGGAGTTGGACAATCTGAGACAAGGGGATAAGATGACGGTAGATGAGTACTACTCAGCCTTCATCGGACTTATCCACCTGCTACCGGATCTGGGTTACTCAGACCGGATCCTTGTGAACCGTTTCTACAACGGACTGAACTATCGCCTACGCTACGGCATGGGGCCTACTGGATATACCACTTTGCAGGTAAAGGAACTACAGTGTAATGTGAATAAGTGTGTACGATGTGTTAATTTGTTGTGAATTTAATTGGCGGGGCATAACTGACACCCTAAATATAGGAGTGCTATCATGCCGCTACTATCGTGGAGATCACCGTCCGTCTAAGGGACGAGGAGAGTGCGCTCAAGCGCAAGGCTCAGAACGAGGGCCAAGGCACGCAAGGGCAGTGGGGAGGGAAGAAGAAGAAATCATACCCCCAGTCCCAGAAAGGACAGCAACAGGGTGGCAAGGGCCAGACCCAGACCACCACTGCTGAGGAGCCTCTACAGCTCACCTATGCGTATGCGGCCAAGCCCCTACGTTCTTACCCACCTAAGGGTAATTGTCTAATTCTGCGTGATAAGTTAGAGTATATGTTGATAAGTCGTGGAACAAGTATTGATTGTGTGTTGTGATAGCAGCTAGCACGGGCTCTGGACCGGAGCGCCACTATTACTGCAAGTGGTGCAACGGAGACCACCCCGGCAAGGACTGCAAGGGTAACGATGTTCAGTGCCGATACTGTAAGAAGATGGGTCACCGCGATCATGAATGCTGGCAGAACCCGAACAGTAGGAACTACAGGCCCAAGGGGCAATGGAAGGGTAAGGCCACTACGACCACCGATGGCCAGAAGACGGCGAACCAGCCACCCCCAGATCAGAGGTACACAGAGTCCCAGAAGGGGAAGGGGTCGGGGTCCAACAAGGCCACCCTGAATGTGGTGGACCGGTATGAGGCGCCAGGGCCCTCTTCTAGACCAGGTACCGCCTAAACTGTTGAATGTAATAAGTGTCCGCATACCGCATTACATGCATGTGTGTGAGTGAGTTTAAATAAACAACCATGTGAATAAATAAATAAAGTATAGTGTGAGATTTACCTAATTAGAGTACTCTAAACTTAAAGGAACCTTCAATATATGTTATCCAATCCCACCCACACCAAACCCTGAAGAAACCACCATCAACATCACCGACTTTCCGTTGAAGCAATGTCAGGTCATCCAGCCAGGTATGATACTTTTAAATGGATACCTGACACCGGAAGCACAAATCCATATCATCAGACGATGCGACGAACTTGGAGCAAAACCAGGAGGGTTTTACACACCCGAATACCCGAACGGAGCAAGGATGCAATTGAAGATGATGTGCATGGGTAAGGACTGGAACCCTTACACCAAGTCATATCAAGAAGTGCGAGCTGAAGATGGAGCAACAGTATCAAGTATACCAGAGGAGTTCCATGCGGTCGTTAACCACGCCGTGGGAATTGCTCAGCAAGTTGAAACGGAATCAATTCCAAGTGTAAAAGCAGATCTATGTATTGTGAACTTCTACCAGAAAGGTGGACGGTTAGGTATACACCAAGACAAGGACGAGTCACCCGAGTCTCTAAGTAAGGGAGTACCCGTGGTGTCTTGTCCATTGGTGATACCGCAGTGTTTGTATATGGCGAGCAGAAGCGTGCTGATCTCGCAAAGAAGCTACTGCTGAAATCGGGAGATGTACTAATCATGGGTGGGCAATCAAGGATGCTATATCATGGCATCAGAAAGATCAAACTGAATACCGCACCGTCGGCAGTGATCAATGCCACACACACGAAACCCGGACGTTTGAATTTGACCTTTAGACAGTTTTAAGCCTTGTATAATTATGTGACAAACCAGTATGTATTAAGGATGTTGTAAGTGTGAATCATGGCGACAGTATAAGCCAATGAATGTTGTAAAAAGAGTGTGTTAATGAATAAAGTGGAGTTGTTTGAAGCATATAAACCGTGTTGTTACCCAATACTTATTAGTTTGCCAATGAATTAGGCTGTGCACTCGGAACGGGAGGTATACTGAGTGTCTGCAATAAGGCAGAAGCCGGCAAGAGCGGCACAATCCTCACCGGTACCTTTCCAGTGAATGGCGTGGATGCATCGATCTTGTTCGACTCTGGAGCCTCACACACATTTATTTCGCTAGCATTTGCGAAGAGGCTGGGGCTAGACGGTGAAGAGATGCCAGACTTCGTGGTCACTCTCCCGTCGAAAGAGCGGATCAGATGTACCCGTTACTACCGAGGTGCTATTGTTCGAATCAGGGGTGAAGAGTTTCCGATCGACTTGATAGAGTTCGACGGGCTAGGCTTTGATGTGATTGTCGGGATGAACTGGTTGGAGCGGTACAAGGGCAGAATCCTGTGTGCCGAGCATCGACTGCTTCTTCGGAGTCCATCTGGGGTTACTATATCATACCAGCCAGAGGCCCAGGGAGCCTTCGACACAGATCATCACCGCCATGGCCATGTACCGTGAGTTGCGACGAGGAAATGATGTATACCTCTGTTATGTCCAGGACATAGAGAGAGACCCTGAGTTTAGCCCAGATGTGCCGGTAGTGTCGGAGTTTCCTGACGTATTTCCTAAGGAACTGCCGGGCATGCCGCCAGCACGAGAGGTTGAGTTTGAGATTGATCTTGTTCCGGGCACCGGACCCATTGTGAAAGCACCTTATCGCATGGCTCCAGCAGAGATGACAGAGCTCAAGGAGCAGCTGAGAGACCTACTCGACAAGGGCTTTATCCGCCCTAGTGTTTCACCATGGGGAGCGCCGGTCCTCTTCGTGAAGAAGAAGGACGGTAGCCTCCGCCTATGTATTGATTATCGGGAGCTGAATGCTGTTACGGTGAAGAACCGTTACCCCTTACCACGCATCGACGATCTATTTGATCAGCTGAGGGGAGCATCAGTGTTCTCCAAGATAGACCTACGTTCCGGATACCACCAGATTGCCATCCGTGACAGTGATATCGAAAAGACAGCTTTCAGAACTAGGTATGGGCATTATGAGTTCACAGTTATGCCGTTTGGCTTGTCAAATGCACCAGCAAAGTTCATGGACTTAATGAACCGTTTGTTCCAAGATCAGTTGGACAAATCAGTGGTAGTCTTCATCGATGACATACTTGTGTATTCGAAATCGAGAGGTGAGCATGAAAGCCACCTGAGAGATGTATTGCAAACATTGAGAAGGAATCAGCTGTATGCTAAATTTTCTAAGTGTGAATTTTGGTTGAACCAAGTATCATTCCTTGGACATGTGATTTCTGAGGCCGGGATCGCTGTTGATCCGGCAAAGATAGATGCAGTGCGCACCTGGCCTAGGCCGAAGACAGTTACCGACATCAGGAGCTTCCTCGGTCTGGCAGGTTATTATAGGAGATTTGTGAAGGACTTCTCCAGTGTCTCGAAGCCGATGACTTCCTTGATGAAAAAGGATGCACCATTCGAGTGGACAGTCGACTGTGAGAGGGCTTTCACGAGTCTCAAGGATGCTCTGACATCTGCACCGGTTCTGACACTACCAGACGGTCCAGATGGTTTTGAGGTCTATTGCGACGCATCAGGCAGGGGTATGGGTTGTGTGTTGATGCAACACGGGAAGGTCGTAGCTTACGCCTCCCGACAGCTGAAGAAGCATGAGGAGAACTACCCTACCCACGATTTAGAATTGGGGGCCATTGTCTTCGCACTAAAGATATGGCGACATCATTTATATGGGGTAAGTGTGACGATTTATTCTGACCACAAGAGTTTAAAGTACTTGTTCACTCAGAAGGAGTTGAACATGAGGCAAAGAAGGTGGGTTGAATTTCTGAATGATTATGACATCAATTTACAGTACAAGGAGGGTAAGGCAAATGTGGTAGCTGACGCATTGAGTCGCCGAGCACACTCTCTCCATTCGCTAGTCTCTCATACTGGCTTGGTTGAAGAGGTGCGGAGTGCTCAGATGACGGATCAGTATATGGTGGAAATTAGACAGAAGCTTATTGATGGCACATTCGAGGGTCAGAAGTATGACTTCAGACTCCACGATGATGACCTGATTAGGCTTAATGGCCGGTTGTGTATACCCAGGAGTAGCGCTGAGCTGAAGGAGCGCATATTGAGTGAATCCCACTGTTCTACTACTTCGATTCACCCCGGAGCTTCAAAGATGTATAAAGGTATGAAAAGATATTTCTGGTGGGCTGGAATGAAAAAGGATGTGAATGACTATGTGTGAGTGTCTCACTTGTCAAAAGGTCAAGTTTTGAGCACCGACGGCCTGGTGGTTATGGTGCAGCCAATGCCAGTGCCGGAGTGGAAGTTCCATGACATATCCATGGACTTCGTGGTAGGGCTTCCGCCTACAAGGGGAGGTCTGAATATGATTGGGTTGTGGTAGACCGACTGACCAAGGTGTCTCGATTCATTCCGATGAAGGACACCTGGAAAGTGGCAAGATTGGCAGAACTATTCGATAAGGAAATTGTAAGAATCATGGTGTACCAAAACGATTGTATCTGACAGAGATACCAGATTCCTATCCAGATATTGGAAGTCTACACGAGAGGCATTGGGTACTGAACTGAAATTGAGTACAGCGTTTCACCCACAGACCGATGGTCAGAGTGAGCGCACTATTCAGACACTTGAGGATATGCTACGTGCATGTGCACTTGACTTTCAGACCAGCTGGATTGATAAGTTACATCTGATCAGTTTAGCTACAACAACAGTTATCATGCATCGATCAAGATGTCTCCCTTCCAGGCATTGTACGGTAGACCATGCCGCACGCCATTTGTTGGGATGAGTCGAGTGAGACGGTCATTATAGGACCAGAGTATCTTGAGCAAGTTCAGGCAGAAGTTCGCCAGATCAGGGATAATATGAAGCAGCTCAGGAAGACAGAAGTCGTACCCAGATGTGCGCCGACGTGACCTGGAGTTCGCCGTGGGCGATCAGGTATTTTTGAGAGTATCCCCCATGAAGGGAGTGTTTCGTTTTGGCCAGAAGGGCAAGTTGAGCCCAAAATATGTGGGGCCTTATGTTGTGACGGAGCGGATCGGCCCGGTAGCTTATAGACTTGACTTACCCGCCGAGCTGGCAAGGTACATGATGTATTTCATGTGTCCCAGTTGAAGAAGTATATGTCTCATCCGTCTCATGTGCTTCAGCCTGAAAGGCTAACTTTAGAGCCGACCATGCGATCAGTGGAGACTCCGGTACGGATTCTGGATACTAAGACTCGAGACACTCGCCATAAGTCTGTAAGACTGGTGAAGGTTCTCTGGTCTAACCAGGACGTTGAGGAGGCCACTTGGGAGCTGGAAGATAAGATGAAGGCGAAGTACCCGTCGTTGTTTACTTCTTAGTGTTTGTATGTATAGGGTAGGGCATACCCCTATTTAAGGGGGGTAGAGCCGTTTCGGTTATGTGTATGACATGTATTTGAATACATTGTCTGTGTTGTGTTGTCATGTTGTTAATGTTACAGACCACTGAGTCTGAATGATGTTGTGATGTTTTGTTGTTTGGACCATGTGTCCGATATGATGTAAGATGTTGTTAATGTGATATAGAAGTGTTGTTGATATGTGTTCTCAGTTCTAATGTTTAAGTTATGTGGAAGTATGAACTTTGGGGACAAAGTTCTTTAAGGGGGGTAGATTGAATACCCCAAACCTAGTTATGTTGTCTAAACACCTAAATATGGTGTAATAAGACTAAAACGAGTCTTAGAAACCTTAGTAAATAAATTTAAACTAAAGAAACACAAAATGTGCTTTAAAGTCAATAAGAGCCAAAATGTGCTCTAAGCTTGGGATAAACTTGGTTAAGACCTAATGAACTTACCAAGACCTCATTTATACACTAATGAACATATTAAACCAATTACCAAAGAAAACCAAGCTTGAAAACAAGTTTAAACACAAAATGTGCTTTAAGGAGTCTCTTAAGCACATTTTGGAAAAATTGTCTTGTAAATGAGTTTTGAATGGCTAAATGTCCATCATTACTCATAAATATATATGTGTACTATATAGTATCACATTTGGGTGGCTATATTAATGGGAAATCAAAAATTTCACTTCTAAGTGCCTTGTTTAGGTGAATAGTGCTTTTTATAAGCTAGTTTATAACTTATGTTGTATTAAGTAACTAAATTGACAAACAAAGACTAAAACACCCTCACACTAATAAAGGGGGGCCGGTTTTCTAAGTATGGTGACTCACCACTCTCTAGCTAATATAATAAGTAAGTAAAGAAAACTAATTAAACTACTTTTTACGTATATACAATATCTCCTTAAAGCAAGTTCTATCTTCATTCCCATTTCTTTCCTTCATTCCCACGGTTCCAAACACCATATTCACCTCTCTTCTTGTTCTCTCACGGTAATACTACTACCACCATTAGAACTCCCACTTTAACCTCTTGTAAAATCTTGCTCACTTGTCCAAATCAAAAACAAACACCACCAATCTCTTCCTCTCATCAAGCTCTTCATTTCTATCCTCTCAAAACTCCAAGAGCCCCATTTCGGTGCCAAGGTGTTCCACCATTGAAGGAGCTTGAGCTTGTATTTTGACATATTGTTGATCTCCTTTGCTTCTAGGTAAGGAATCTCAAAGAAAAATCATGTTTCCTCCATGTTTTTACCTTGACCGAAAATACACATTGATATAGCTCTTTGTGTGACTTTGTTCTAGCTTCATTTCAACTCTTCATGGACTAGGTGGAGTCCCTCTTGTTATATATACAAACTCTCTTCAAAGATCAAGGTAAAACAACTACATTAATGTTTTGGAAACAATGTAAAATTAGGGTTTACAATGAGATGAAGCTTATAGCTTGAATACTCATTATAATGTTTGTATATGGTATAGAACTTGTCAAAGAATCAAACACCTTACCAATTTTTAAAGGAAACAAGAAAGAAGTTGTTTGGAAAAAGAGGTAAATACTAACCTTATGTTGTTTAATGCCTTAGGAGAAATGAGCTTATAAATGCTTATTAAAACTACCTAAAGAGCAAATGGTGAATGACTTAGTAAAGTGTTCTCAAGAGCTTAGTAAAAGACATATGTGTTGTTGAGTGTATTTGCAGGTTAAAGGCAAATATATTGTGGAAATTCAGTGTTTATGATTTATGCATCTTAAGGGCCTAAGAGCCATGCATTTTAAGGGCCTAAGTGCCATGCAATTTAAATTATGCACTATATTGTGATGTAGTGTGAATTGGGTGAAGTTGTGTAAGAAAGTGTTCTAGATGTTTTTGTGTGTTTGATGGAGAAAACAAAGTGTTTAGGCTTAGTAATGTTCTAGGGGAATCCATGTCAAAATTTAGGTAAGAAGTAAGAAGTTCTAAGTGTTTACATAAGGTTTGGTGAGTTAGAAAATGTAGGAAATGAATAAGGAGTTCAAGATGTTGTAAAGGAATTTTGATGAACTAGGAAGTGTTCTAGAGTGTAATAAGGACTTAGACATGATCTTGAGGTTCTAGCAAGTACCAAAGCCACTTTGGGACTTAGGTAAATACTTAGGCAAACTTTGGTAATAAGAGAAAGTGTAAACTTGGAAAAGAATTTTCAAGAAGGATATAAGGAATTAGTTGTGAGAGATGATGCTTGGAGACGATGTTAAAATAAGGAGAAAGCTTTTGGGATAGTAGTTATCTTAGGTATGAAACACCACTTGAAAAACTAGGAGAAAATATTGTAAGTGTTAGGAATTTTGTGAAGAAATAAGTAAAGGATTAAGGAATTAGAAAATGAGTTTTATGTGTGTTTAAGGATGTCTTAAGTTGTATTTGAAGTGCCCAAATGAGGTTAGGGGGTACTAGGTTATATGGGGTGAAGTTTGGAGTTGAATGTAAAAGGAAAACAAAGATTTGGGGGCAGACCGGACTTGCGACCGGACTTGCAAGTTCTGTCGGGCCCAGTTTACCCTGCGAGAATTGGCTTCTGGAATGGACCGACCTTGGGACGGAACTTGCAAGGTCGGTCGGGGCCTGTAATTTGTGTACGGATTGAGTTACTGAATCGACCGGACATAGGACCGGTCTTGGCAAGTCCGGTCGGGCTAAATTTCCGAAGAGGAGAAACTCTCTGGAATCGACCGGACATGGACAAGTCCGTTCGGCAAGTCCGGTCGGACCTAAACTAGTAAAAAAAAAACAGAAAAGAATGTGACTTATGTGGTTGACCCTAAGGTGTATAATGAAGATAACCTAGGGTAAGATAGACATTAAAACATGTCATACAATCATGTTAAATACTTAGTAAGTTTGAAGTTAAATAAATAATTAACCGACGTTACTAATGTGTTTAGGATTCTCTCAAGGTGGAAATCAGTCGAGGCAAGGACCAGGTATGGTTTTCTTGCAGTCTGTTGCCTACCGGTTTACACCGGCTTGTGTGTTGTTTGTTTTTCTGTGTGTTTATGACTTTGTAAGATTAAACCATGTAAAGAGTTTACAGTCGTTAAATATTAATATGTTGTTAAGTATGACTCTCTCTTCCCGTGTGTGTGTCTAACAAGACTTGACCTATTATTGTGGATTGTTTGTTGAGTTCAATGATGAACTACTAACAAGGGCTAACGGGGGAAGTGAGGAGTCCGGTCTGTTCCGGCCACGCGTGTGAGTATGGGAGTCGATGTCATAACCGGTTCGATTCTCTCTGTATGTTATGGTTAAGTTTCCAATTTGGTTTCTAACCTTCCCTTTAGCTTAACCAAGGCTATTTTACTGACTCACGTCGGGCCAGGGGCATACTATGTGTTATTTCGGTGTACTTGGATCACTATATCCGAGGCACCTTGTGTTAAGTTAACCGTTCAATCTAACCGGACGGTAACGAGTTATGTAACGAGCTAAGTATGAGCGTGGCAACATTCTCTAGGCTCTCAATGGGGACTAATTGTGTTGGTTCTCTTCCTAAAAGGAATAGTATGTTTGTGAAGTGTGTTATGATGTGTACAATACCCATGTTATGTTATATATGTATGAGTTGTGTGTTTAAAATAAATACCATGTCATCATGACAAATAGTTGCGCGCATTCCGGTAGTCGATGGGCTGCGCGTTAACCATGCCAGCCAAGGGTTGCTGACCCCCTCGGGGGATCCATATTTCTTTTACTGCAGGATGAGGATCGAAGAAGCGGAGTGGCTCTAGATCCTAGGGTGTAGTTACTTTTGGAGTACTTTTGGATGATTGCCCGGGATGCGCCTGTGCTCCCGTGGCGTGTTATACACTTGATTATAATGGTTTACAGTGACGGTATACGGTGAAGGATTTATGTAAACACTCGGTATTATGTTGATGTATATATATGGTTATTAGTTCTAATGAGATGTTCATATGAATTCAGATGGCAGGTAGACCACGAGGTAGAGGCCGTGGGCGCGGTACTGGAGGTATGGGTGACCAGGATGGAGATACTACGGCACAGACCATGGCTGAGGCAATTGCAGCCGCCGTAGCCCAGCTGGTACCCGATTTAGTTGCTGCTATACAGCAAGGGCAACAGCCCGGAGTTCAGCCACCACCAGCATGGGGCGACGTGCCCGCACTTAATAGCGGTAGAATGAGCACTCCAGCCATGAGGAGGCTGCAACTTACAACAGCATGGGGCGACGTGCTTAGCAGTCGCGAAACCTAGCTAGTCAACCAACAGCAGGACAGAAGCACTAACCGTGCAATGGAATGAAAAAGGGAGCAGTAACGGAACCCGAGACACAAGTCTACGGGATAGTAATACTTGAATAATACCACCAACGGCACGCTAACTGACTAAGGACATAGTCGGAAGCGGTTAACTCCAAAACTATGACGCCATTAAGGTTGCAATACCTGGCCAATATAGCTCAGACAACTACAAGAACAACCGTGAGATATAATCCAATAGGACTACAAGAGTAGTGCCTAAACAAGGAAGGTTCAGTGACCACCACAAATGTGTGGGAACGAGCCACAAGGAACGACACTAAACCAAATAGAACGGGAACCTCCAAGGAGTGGAGAAGTACCCAGACCTACGACAGCCATGTCTAGACCACCAAGAAGCTACCTAAAGGAGCGGGTATACCAATTGTAGATCAATAAGATCAAGGGAAGAGTCAAAAAGACTATTAAATACAAGCAGAAACCATACCAAGATTGGCATAGGATTATCCAAAAACCACCGATACCACGCACTTGCCAAGGCAAGTGAAGTAAAGACAGAGATATGTAAAGGAACACTAACACGTCACAAGTACATAGTAATGTACGGTGACTGTAACGAAACAACCGCAGGATCACACATCCTAACAACCAGACGTATGGAACCTTGGAAAGGCCTAGCGGCCCAACCACAGTATTTAGAACATACCAGTCAGCGAGAAGCTAGACTTGGTCAAGACCTCAAGCATGGCCATGCCATGAGAGACTTCTTTTGACACCGAACTACAATTTTAAAACTCAAAATTTTTCTTTCAAAACCACAAACCTTCTTTTAAAACCTTGGATTTTAAAACCAGACCAACAGCATTACGGTGAGTATCAAAGAATGATACAAGTGGAGTTGACAATAGAATACTTCACCTAGGCGTGTGGCGAACACTACGAGTGTACCCGTTACGGGATGTGGGACAACCGCACTCCGAAGGAGCTTGCGGGCCCGACATATAGTTGGGTAAGTGGTAACGTGTCAATATGGTACCCCACGTATGTATACATGTAGTGTGCGACACACGGGAAGTAGTCAACTCCGTTCTACGGACCACGAGTGAGTTCAAACCAGAACAGCTGGACACCTCAGACGACCAAGTATCAAGGAACTCAGAGAATCCATCTAAAAATGAGGAATAAGAACTAGGAAGTGCAAAGAGCACATACTAGTAAGTATAGACATTGGATATGTCTCAAATAATCCAAATGATTACCTGACGGCTGGATGGAATGCCCAGCCTAAAACACATTAAGGCGAATGTCTAACGTGAACCTAACAATACTCAACAAACGGGGCGGAACTCCTAAGAGCAACCCCAAGATTACCACAAGTATAATCCATCATTGAAGGGGATGTTAAACCTAGTCAAGAATACTAGGAGCAAGTGTAAACAGTCTACCCAAGAACGGGAGACGTTATAACCCAAAAAGGGACGACTCAAGTACAATACCATAAGACGGTATAGAGGACAACACACGATCTAAACATTAGCCGGATGTAACGGCACAGCTACCAACACCCAGGAGCGATCCTTGAAGGGTGTCTGCGATAACAACAGTTGAACAAGTGTAATGATATGAGCACGGGAGCTAAAACGAACACTCGGTTAGGACACCAAAGGGATTTCACTTAACAGGAAATACCCTAGCCTACAAAAGGCACTGATCAGCATCAAATTGCCTAAAGGGTCTCCTATGAACGGAAGCGTGATGTCACGACTTACCATGAAGCCTAGTAATACCTCTGACCTATGGGGTATACATGGCATGGAAACATGTATAAGCAGCTTGCAAAGAGCATAGCTTGCAGCAATATGGCCCTAAAGCCATAAACCTGATGTGTTGTATAACCTTAAACGATTGCAAAACCCACACCATTACTAACAAGACTTGTAAGAGATATTGCCTCATACGACAAGAAATCAACAACTGGACCCTCAGTTCAAACCCAACATCCTGAGTGGCTTGGAGTAATGGCCACCTCAGTGTCACTGTCACTAGAGCACCAGTCTGGTATGCAGTGACGGAGTTTAATTACCCATCATGCCTTCTGTAGCAATTGCACACAGAGGCATAAGAATCATGATAATGCCAACATTAGCCTAGTCCACATTTGGACACTACGAGAAACCCAAGGGAAGGTACCCCTCGTTAACCGAAGACCACCAACGCAGTGACGATGTGAACCTTAGAAAAGGCTTCCATCTACTATAACAATAAAACCACGCAATAGATATTGCCAACGGGTGACGGAATAAGGAAATGAGATTTTCCAAACCATTACAACTTAAAGGAGTAAGCATACTCCATAAGCACCCAAACACGTGGTGGACCATTGTGTAAACACCAACATAGCAAACCTTGTCATTAGACCTATGAGTGGAGACAAACCCCTCAACAAGAACTTTCATTTATCAATGACAGAATACTCTTCAATTGGAGAACGGGACCAGAAAACCCTTGAAGTTTCTTGGGATGTCCCGGTGATGTACATACCAGAATAAAACCGCACAGCTAGAGCCTATAACCAATGCTGAGCTTTGGGAGGACAGTAATTGTCAAAAACAATCAATGTGAGTGCACATTGCACACCACGAATGACCAACGCTCAAGAGAGCTTGTAAACCGGTAAATTACTTTATCCTTGGTCAACCAAGATACTTGGTAAATTGTAGCACAAATGATGATAGAATGTGAGGTGAGTTAACCTACACATAAAACCTAAGTGGAATAAGACATCTCCACATTGGGAAGATAATAAGATGACCGTATGCTACGACAACCGTCATACACACAAACACAGGGAACTCCTAGTGTATTTACACCATAAGGAAATGGTGCCAATGACAATGTCACTAAGTAAAAAGGAACTACCACAGTAACAGAAACAGTAAAAGCAATGTTGTACAATGAGTAAGAATACGGTGCGCAACAGGCGACCGCTATGAAGAATTAGTTAAGCAATGACACGGAGTATAAGTATGAGATGACAGGCAGAAATATTCTTTCCTATGAAATACCCGGGAAATTGAAGTTAGGATTACGATAATATATAGTCAGAATAATAAGTCCGAATTAGTAATATAGTGGCCCAGGGAAACTAACGATACTCCTATATTAATTTATTTCCTCTTCCTAGAACTTTCCTCTCTACATTTATTTTAAATACATAGAGTTCTAATTCAAATTGACTTTCTCTTTGTACTTAATTAATTTCTAGAATTCAAATCTAAGTTTACTTCCTATTAGTAATTATCTCTGACTATAGAGTTCAAATCCCATTTGACTTCTTCAAATTAATTTATATATATTTTGTTATTAGTATTCTAGAACTCTCTCTAACGCAATTATAATTCCCTTGCTAGTATTATTACTTTACTTTATTTAATTTATTTCAATCTCCTTCCTACTTCCAAGTAAATGTTTATTAATTATCTTCCTAGATTTTCTATTCCATCCTTATCTTGTTACAACGATCTACTTTCTCAACAATATTCAAACTAGGAAACTATTTCTGAATTTCTAAAAGAATGTTGTTAGAGATTTTATTTTCCTTCCTGATGTTCCTCAACGTTTGTTGTTGTATAGGTTCCCTAAAAACAAATTACAATGTTAAGTATTTATTTTGATTTCCTTTTCTGAGTTATTTGTATTTCGTATTTATTTAACTCTTTTGTTTTAAGATAGTAATCATTAACTTGTTTAACAATATCGATTTCCCTTATTCCTATAATTTACTTATTTATATAACAACCTTCCCCACTACGGTCTACCTTCATCACGACGCTTCTACGCTTCTGCTCTACCAAAAACTTATTCTCTTCTTCTTGAGTTCTTATAATTCGCGTTCTCAATTCTACCTTCGGCGTTCTTCACTCTACCCTTGCTGGATCGTTTCCCTTGGTGCCAATTAGGAGCTTTGTTGGGTAATGTATTCTACTTAGTTACTTAGTTATCTATTCATGGCTTGACGAATTCTGATTGTTAATTTTGGTTACCTAGACGTCGATATCGTTGACGAGTGCTATCAATAGTCCGGAGCAGTTGGGTTCTTGAGGGATTTGGTTGTTCCAGGTAAATTCTATGCTCAATGGTTTTGATTGTGGTTTTGCGAAATATTGGAAAAGGGTTCGTTGTGTTTTATCTCGGTTATGGTTTGGAGATTTGGGATTATTCCCCACGTTTTGGAATTGAGGAATTGGATTGAGATTGTGGTGTTCAATTGTGGTTTTGGGAGTCTTTCACAGGTTGTATTCTGTTGTTTGGGAGCCCATAGGTGCTCCCCATTATTGATATTATTTGCGCTGCACACATTGTTGCAGTTAAGCTCTATGATCTACTCTATGTTACTGCTGTTTCATAGGGGGTGTGCACACTTAAGGACTTAGGGTGAGGTGGTTGTATGACGGTCCCATAGGTGACTGTCCTGGAATTGTTGTTTGGGGTCCCACAGGTGACCCCGTGTTCGGAATTGTGGTTATTACTCCCTGTTGAAAGCTCCCTACTGCAGTTCGGTATTGTTATGTTTTTCTGGAAAAATTCACTAACTATTCAGTAACCTCTCATCTGTTTGTTAAAGGCAATGGTGTTCCAAAATGTATTTTACAGCTTGAGGTGGAATTTACTCAGTTTTTCTGATTTGTGCGATCCTTTCTGTGTTTTGTCTATGTTTTATGATCGCAGGTATGGATGACTAGCTGAGGGGATCGGGACCGCGAATCACATAGTTTAGGACCACGTAATAATAAGGCGATGTCTTGAATTTCAATGTTTTAGAGATGTTGTTATGTTCTCAAGGTTTTTATACATTAACGTTATTTTGCTTCCGTAATTTGAAAGTTAACTTTGGTTTTAATGTTGTTTAGTTCATCAGCCTGAGCACCCATGGGTATTGGGTGTGGCGGTAATGCCCTGGATATTTTGAGATCCGCTGCTATATTGAAGGTTATGTGCATTTGAGTTTTGGTTAACTAAGTTAATTGCTCTTTGAATCAGTTTTATCAAGTTTGTGGTTGTATTGAGTTTTATTAATGACTTCTTCTGCTCGAGGATTCTCTTGTTGTTATTATATTTTTGCATAAGTATTTCTAACAGTTTTTGGGTTCTATTTCTGTATTTAAAACTGCACTTAAGGACCTGTCCGAACGTCCGTCCGGACATCAATGTTCGGACAGGCCCCGAATGTTTTAGAAGCTCTCTGTTTTGTGTGTCCGAACTTTGGTCCGAACATTGATGTTCGGACACGCCACGTTAAATTTCTCGGACTTTTTAAACTCACTTGTGTCCGAACTTCCAAGTCCGGACACAAGTTCGGACGCCTTTGGTTTTCAGACCTTTTAACTCTCGACTTGTGTCCGAACATCCATGTCCGGACACAAGTTCGGACGGATGGATTTTCACAGTTTTAACTATCTCGGCTTGTGTCCGAACTTCCCATGTCCGGACACAAGTTCGGACCAACTTGTTTTGCACCTTTAGGGCTCGTTTGGAGTCCGTTTTCGAAGCCGTTTTCACCGTTAGCTTTGTTATTTTATTTCCTATGTTTTAAGGCAAAATCCAGGGTGTTACAAGGTGGTATCAGAGCTTTGTTTTCGAAATAAGATAAAACTTGAGTAACCGGAATAAAATTTGGGGGACAAGCCGTTTGGGGAAGTTATGATGGATCACGTGTATGTTGTGAGCTGTTGAGTTATATTGGATACCTTGGTGTGATAATTGAAGGATATACAGGGATTATTGTGTACTAACCAATTGTTGGAATTGTATCATACTTGTTACATGTATTATTGTTATATCTGTATTACCTACCCGTGGGTTAGGGTAGTGAGATTGTAGTATATTTGGGAAGGGATTGTTATAGGGGATTTAAAAGCCTTGAAATTCTTGACTCATAATCAGGAGTCCACCTTGAGTAGGGTAGACTGGCAGACCGATTGAATTTCCCCTACAACACCAGAAGTAGAAGCGGGAGGACTACCATGGCAGCCAACGACCCAATGAGACAGCTTCAGGAGCTCGCTTTGAACCTGGGCCAGATTGTGCAACGCCAAGCCCAGCGAGACAATGTGCCAGAAGACTACACGAAGAGAATTGCCCACTTGAAGCCAACTGCATTCAAGGGGGAGGAGGACCCAGTACTGCTGGAGGATTGGCTGCGTGAGTTTGACAAGATCTTCGAGGCGGTCAACTGCCCTGCTAATAGAAGAGTCAACGCCGCTGTGTACTACTTCAAGAGCGAGGCGGACATCTGGTGGTCTGCCAACAAGGATGCTCTTTGGCGGGACCTGACTTTGGATGGGAGGCACTGAAGGAGGCCATGCGAAGGCGATTCTACCCTGAGCATGTCCGGATGCAGAAATACCTGGAGTTCTCGGAGCTCAAACAGCAGGCCCGGAGTGTGAAGGAGTACCACTCCAAGTTCTTAGAGCTGGCAAGGTTCGCGCCGACGATGGTCCCTGATGAGGCGTCGAAGGTGCAGAGATTTGTGGGAGGACTCAACTGGAGTCTCCAGGAGGCTTTGAGCGTGCTGACGATACCCACCCTCCAGGACGCATATGGAAAGGCTGCTAACCTGTATAGGGTGCAGCAGAAGAGGAGGGAGGTACAGGCGGTCAGAAAAGGAAGATGGAGGACGGGGAAGAGACTCGGAGTCGAGACGACCGACATCAGAGGCCACACCAGGACAAGAGGTGGAGGCCTAACTCAGGTGATGGGAGGAGGTTCGATGTGAACCAGAGGAATGACCAGAGGCGGAATGATAGGCCCCAGGGGCAGGCCCAGAGAGCAGAGAACGGGCATAGCAGGCACTTCCACTGCAGGAGATGCCACAAGGATCACCCGGGGAAGGACTGTGAAGGGAACCTGGTGGCGTGCTACCGGTGTGGCAGGAAGGGCCACAGAGCTTTTGAGTGCTTCCAGGATCCTCAGGGAGGCATTCAGCAGAGAGGGAATGGCGGAGACCGGACCTACAGACCAGCAGACCCCCAGTCTCGAGGTAGAGACCAGCATCAGGCCCAGAATCAGCGAGGGGATGCTCCCCAGCGTGGCAATGGCGGGGGTGGAAACGGAGGTAACCGAGGTCCAGGGGAGAACCGAGACAGCAAGAGCTCCGGGGAGGATTAATGTTATGAGTCGGGCCGAGGCAGAGGCTGAAGCAGAAGTGTTAGCAGGTACCTTTTCTGTTCATGGTACTTCAGCTCGTGTTTTGTTCGATACTGGAGCTTCATATTCTTTCATTTCTGAGAAATTTGCTAAGAAATTGGGGCTAGAAACTTGTAAGACTTCTACCATAGCAGTATCTATACCCTCGGGGCAGGTTATTTCTTGTAATCATGTATTGAGGGATGTGGGGGTAGACATAAAAGGGGAAACTTTTGTAACTGACCTGATCCAGTTCGTCCTCCCCGACTTCGACATTATTTTGGGGATGGACTGGCTAAGCAAGTATAAAGGGAAGATCGACTGTGGAGAGCAGAAGATCATTCTGAGAGGACCAGCGGGCCGAAGAGTCTCCTACAGTAGCGTGGAGAAGAAACCGGGAGTAAAGATAGTCTCAGCTATGTCAATTCTCTCCCAAGTGAAGAAGGGACAGCAGGCATACCTCTGCCATGTCCAGGATTTGAACCGAGCGCCGAGCCCATTAGAAGAGATTCGGGTGGTGAATGAGTTCCCTGACGTCTTTCCAGATGAGATTCCTGGTATGCCGCCAGACAGGGAGGTGGAGTTCAGCGTCGACCTTGTGCCAGGCAGCGCCCATCTCCAAGGCCCCATACCGTATGGCGCCATCAGAGTTGAAGGAACTGAAAGTCCAATTGGAGGAGTTACTAGAGAAGGGATACATCCGCCCGAGTGTATCGCCATGGGGAGCTCCTGTCTTGTTTGTAAAGAAGAAGGACGGGAGCATGAGGCTGTGCATAGACTACCGGGAGCTGAACCAGATCACTGTGAAGAACCGGTATCCCTTGCCCAGAATCGACGACCTCTTCGACCAACTTCAGGGTGCAGGAGTCTTCTCTAAGATAGACCTGAGGTCGGGATATCACCAGTTACGAGTTGCAGAGAAGGATATCCCGAAGACGGCCTTCAGGACCAGATATGGGCATTTGAGTTTCTGGTGATGCCCTTTGGTTTGACGAACGCGCCGGCAGTCTTTATGGACCTCATGAACCGGATCTTCAATCCCTATCTAGACCGGTTTGTGGTGGTATTTATAGACGATATCCTCATCTACTCTCAGGGATGAGGAAGAGCACGAGGAGCACCTGAGATCAGTCTTACAGATTTTGAGAGAGCAGCAGCTTTACGCCAAGCTAACTAAGTGTGACTTTTGGTTGGACCGAGTGGCATTCCTAGGCCACATCGTCACCAAGGACGGAATCTCAGTGGATCCGGCCAAGATCCAAGCGGTGAAAGAGTGGCCAGAACCGAGCAATCTGACGGAGGTTCGCAGTTTCTTGGGTCTAGCGGGGTACTACAGACGTTTTGTGAAGGATTTCTCAAAGATAGCTAGACCCCTCACAAACCTCATGAAGAAAGTAACCAAGTTTCAGTGGGATGATGACTGTGAGAAGGCGTTTCAGACGTTGAAGGAAAGGTTGACCACAGCCCCAGTGTTGACTTTGCCTTCGGGGACAGACGGATTCGAGGTTTTCAGCGATGCTTCCAAGTATGGCTTGGGGTGTGTCTTGATGCAGCATGGGAAAGTCATAGCCTACGCATCGAGACAGCTGAAGGAGTACGAGACCAGATACCCGACGCACGACCTAGAGCTTGCAGCAGTAGTCTTCGCCCTGAAGATTTGGAGGCACTACTTGTATGGAGTTTCCTGCAAGATCTACACCGACCACAAAAGCCTCAAGTACATCTTCACTCAGAAGGAACTAAATATGAGGCAGAGGAGATGGTTGGAACTGATCAAGGACTATGATTTGGAGATCTTATATCATGAGGGGAAGTCTAACCTAGTGGCCGATGCTCTGAGTAGGAAGAAAAGTCATTCTGTGAATTCGATGTGGGTTCTTCCAGACGAGCTAGTTCGTGACTTTGAGAAGCTGAACTTGGAAGTGATGGAGGCGGGAGGAGTAGAGCGTGAGGTGAGGTTGTACCATATGAGTGTCTCTTCCGACATTTATGGGGAGATACTCAAGGGACAGCCGGTGATGCGAAGTTGGAGCGCATCAAGGAGAAGATGAAGGAAGGGAAAGCTGAAGGGTTTGAGACCCACAGTGACGGCAGTCTGAGGTTTAGAGGCCGATGGTGTGTACCTCAGGGGTGCGTGGAGGTAAAGGAGAGACTGATGAGGGAGGCTCATAATACTCCCTATTCAGTTCATCCTGGTGGTGATAAGTTGTATAAGGACCTAAAGAAGATGTTTTGGTGGCCTAAGATGAAGAGGGAAGTTGCAGAGTTTGTGTCGAGATGCCTTACCTGCCAGAAGGTCAAATTCGAGCACAAGAGGACGGGAGGTTTATTGCAGCCGTTGGAGGTCCCAAAGTGGAAGTGGGACTCCATTTCCATGGACTTTGTGATGGGTTTACCACCGGCGAAGGGAGGAGTTAATCAGATTTGGGTAATAGTGGACCGACTCACTAAATCTGCACGGTTTATACCCATGAAGAGACGTGGTCCATGAGCCAGTTGGTGGATGCTTACATCAGAAATGTGGTGAGATATCACGGGGTACCTGAGACCATCATTTCAGACAGAGATTCGAGGTTCTTAGCTCATTTCTGGCAGCAGTTTCAGAAGGCGATGGGCACCAAGTTGAAGTTGAGCACTGCGTTTCACCCAGCCACTGATGGTCAGACAGAGAGAACCATCCAGACCTTGGAGGACATGCTTCGAGCATGTGTGATGGATTTCCAGGGTTCGTGGGCAGATATGCTACATCTGATAGAGTTCTCTTATAACAACAGTTACCACACCAGCATCAAGATGGCTCCTTATGAGGCTTTGTATGGGAGGAAGTGTAGGACACCGCTATGTTGGAGCGACATTAGTGAGACTGTTGTTTTGGGACCTCAGTTGATAGAAGAGACTATGGAGCAAGTCCGGATGATCCAGAGACGAATGAAGGCAGCCCAAGACAGGCAGAAGTCCTATGCCGATCTCAAGCGCAGACCAGTTGAGTTCGAGGTTGGAGATAGAGTTTTTCTGAAAGTATCGCCCATGAGAGGAGTAACCAGGTTCGGGAAGAAAGGGAAGCTCAGTCCCAAGTTCGTTGGACCCTATGAGATCTTGGAGAGGGTTGGAGAAGTGGCATACCGGCTAGCGCTTCCTTGTGAACTGGAGAAAGTTCACAACGTCTTCCATGTATCCCAGTTGAAGCGGTATGTTCCCGACCCTTTGCATGTGTTGCAGCCAGAGGTCTTGGAGCTGGAGCAGAATCTATCCTATGAAGTACCCCATCAAAGTATGGACACTAAGACCAGGGAGACACGATCGAAGTCCATCCGTATGGTCAAAGTCTTATGGTCTAATCATGGAACCGAAGAGGCTACATGGGAGGTAGAGGAGAAATGAGGAAGAAATACCCACAGCTTTTCGATCAGGTAACCACTCGAGTCAGTATCTAGTTTAGCAACTTCTCGCCTTATGGATGAGTTTTAGCTTCGAGGGCGAAGCTTTCTTTTAAGGGGGATGAGATGAAATACCCGGGAAATTGAAGTTAGGAGTACGATAATATATAGTCAGAATAATAAGTCCGAATTAGTAATATAGTGGCCCAGGGAAACTAACGATACTCCTATATTAATTTATTTCCTCTTCCTAGAACTTTCCTCTCTGCATTTATTTTAAATACATAGAGTTCTAATTCAAATTGACTTTCTCTTTGTACTTAATTAATTTCTAGAATTCAAATCTGAGTTTACTTCCTATTAGTAATTATCTCTGACTATAGAGTTCAAATCCCATTTGACTTCTTCAAATTAATTTAATATATTTGTTATTAGTATTCTAGAACTCTCTCTAACGCAATTATAATTCCCTTGCTAGTATTATTACTTTACTTATTTAATTTATTTCAATCTCCTTCCTACTTCCAAGTAAATGTTTATTAATTATCTTCCTAGATTTTCTATTCCATCCTTATCTTGTTACAACGATCTACTTTCTCAACAATATTCAAACTAGGAAACTATTTCTGAATTTCTAAAAGAATGTTGTTAGAGATTTTATTTTCCTTCCTGATGTTCCTCAACATTATGTTGTTGTATAGGTTCCCTAAAAACAAATTACAATGTTAAGTATTTATTTTTTGATTTCCTTTTCTGAGTTATTTGTATTTCGTATTTATTTAACTCTTTTGTTTTAAGATAGTAATCATTAACTTGTTTAACAATATCGATTTCCCTTATTCCTATAATTTACTTATTTATATAACAACCTTCCCCACTACGGTCTACCTTCATCACGACGCTTCTACGCTTCTGCTCTACCAAAAACTTATCTTCTTCCTTGAGTTCTTATAATTCACGTTCTCAATTCTACCTTCGGCGTTCTTCACTCTACCCTTGCTGGATCGTTTCCCTTGGTGCCAATTAGGAGCTTTGTTGGGTAATGTATTCTACTTAGTTACTTAGTTATCTATTCATGGCTTGACAAATTCTGATTGTTAATTTTGGTTACCTAGACGTCGATATCGCTGACGAGTGCTATCAATAGTCCGGAGCAGTTGGGTTCTTGAGGGATTTGGTTGTTCCAGGTAAATTCTATGCTCAATGGTTTTGATTGTGGTTTTGTGAAATATTGGAAAAGGGTTCGTTGTGTTTTATCTCGGTTATGGTTTGGAGATTTGGGATTATTCCCCACGTTTTGGAATTGAGGAATTGGATTGAGATTGTGGTGTTTCAATTGTGGTTTTGGGAGTCTTTCACAGGTTGTATTCTGTTGTTTGGGAGCCCATAGGTGCTCCCCATTATTGATATTATTTGCGCTGCACACATTGTTGCAGTTAAGCTCTATGATCTACTCTATGTTACTGCTGTTTCATAGGGGGTGTGCACACTTAAGGACTTAGGGTGAGGTGGTTGTTTGACGGTCCCATAGGTGACTGTCCTGGAATTGTTGTTTGGGGTCCCACAGGTGACCCCGTGTTCGGAATTGTGGTTATTACTCCCTGTTGAAAGCTCCCTACTGCAGTTCGGTATTGCTATGTTTTTCTGGAAAAATTCATTAACTATTCAGTAAACCCTCTCATCTGTTTGTTAAAGGCAATGGTGTTCCAAAATGTGTTTTACAGCTTGAGGTGGAATTTACTCAGTTTTTCTGATTTGTGCGATCCTTTCTGTGTTTGTCTATGTTTTATCATCGCAGGTATGGATGATTAGCTGAGGGGATCGGGACCGCGAATCACCTAGTTTAGGACCACGTAATAATAAGGCGATGTTTTGAATTTCAATGTTTCAGAGATGTTGTTATGTTCTCAAGGTTTTTATACATTAACGTTATTTTGCTTCCGCATAATTTGAAAGTTAACTTTGGTTTTAATGTTGTTTAGTTCATTAGCCTGAGCACCCATGGGTATTGGGTGTGGTGGTAATGCCCTGGATATTTTGAGATCCGCTGCTATATTGAAGGTTATGTGCATTTGAGTTTTGGTTGACTAAGTTAATTGCTCTTTGAATCAGTTTTATCAAGTTTGTGGTTGTATTGAGTTTTATTAGTGACTTCTTCTGCTCGAGGGATTCTTTTGTTGTTATTATATTTTGCTTAAGTATTTCTAACAGTTTTTGGGCTCTATTTCTGTATTTAAAACTGCACTTAAGGACCTGTCCGAACGTCCGTCCGGACATCAATGTTCGGACAGGCCCCGAATGTTTTAGAAGCTCTCTGTTTTGGTGTGTCCGAACTTTGGTCCGAACATTGATGTTCGGACACGCCACGTTAAATTTCTCGGACTTTTTTTTAAACTCACTTGTGTCCGAACTTCCAAGTCCGGACACAAGTTCGGACGCCTTTGGTTTTCAGACCTTTTAACTCTCGACTTGTGTCCGAACATCCATGTCCGGACACAAGTTCGGACGGATGGATTTTCACAGTTTAACTATCTCGGCTTGTGTCCGAACTTCCCATGTCCGGACACAAGTTCGGACCAGGCTTGTTTTGCACCTTTAGGGCTCGTTTGGAGTCCGTTTTCGAAGCCGTTTTCACCGTTAGCTTTGTTATTTTATTTCCTATGTTTTAAGGCAAAATCCAGGGTGTTACATCCTATCACATAAGTGACTTACTGTCAAGCGTTTACGCCTCTGCACTCTGTATGACTGAGTGTTTTGGCATTGCATTTGTTCAGCTAATGATCTAATGAGATGGCGAGGGATATGGAGAATGTAAACCGTACTAAATCTTTCCTTTCACCACAAACATGGCATAAGCCAGTCAAGCAAGCTTAGCAACATACAGTGCGGCCTAAGGCCAAAGAAGCACGAAGAGTGTACAACACACTAATAATCACAAGATGTGAATTCCATTGGAATATAAGGTGAAAGGAGATACAAGAAAGTCACTAGGACCAACGCATAGAAAATGCAAGGTCATACAAGTAAAGAACACTTGTACTGAACCAGGAGAACTGGTATAATTCAGAAGCTATTGACAACAGAGGAAGTACTACAACTAAGTAGTGACTTAACCTCGCCCGACAATAAGTCGGAGGAGCTTAATGAATAATCGTGGAAGCATAAATAGCATGTGTAGTAGATTACCAGAGAGCTGGTTATAAATCTTAACTCGTTGAGTTCAAACACGGTAAAAGAATACCGCAGTTGTTTAGTAAACCTTATTCCCATAATAGACGGATGAGAAGGTAATGTATAGCACATTAAGGATAACAAGAAGGGTGAATAACCCAAGTTATCAGGGTCGCGCAACAGAAGCTAGTGGGCCCTAGCTAGGAGATTAATGTACCTAGTGAGCATAATACAATGGCTATTAATGCCTTGAAGCCGATTAGGCTAGAATTGAATTAAATATGAGTTAAATAAACTCATATAGGAACTCTTGGTGCAAAGACTAAACCATTGGTATGGTTAAGACCCTTTGACCAGAGCATAGTATATAGCATACTGTAGTAAAGCTAAACGCTTCGGATTGCCCGAATTAAATAACCAATGTTTAATATTAACATATGGGTGATTACGTGGGCATAATCCCTTTTAAGGGGGGTAGAGCGAAAACCGCTTAATGTAAGTTTTATGAATAAAACACTTAAACCGTAATGTGCATAGCACAAATGAGAATCAAATTGATGATTGGTACTATGTTAAATAAACATAAGTACTCATTCATATTGTAATTATGGTAACTAGGCATTAAACATGCAAATACCATAGGAGGAATGTATCTATCTTGTAACACCAGTGTAAGAGTATTAGTAAAAGAAAAGTAATGAGTAGTGGACGGAGCTCCACAAGTATTGTAACCTTTGAAGAAGTAGTACGAAATGAATAAGGATAGTAGATGAATGAAGTTTATGAGTAGTGGAATTGTAAGTAAAATATTTGAAACAATTGAAGCCAACTAAATCTTATAAGTGTAGTATTCCGTAGTTAGAATATAGGAGATGATGGTGAGTAATGGATGGAAGTAGTGAAGGTTGATGAAATGAGCATTAGGATTGAACCATGGAGTAAAGCATTTGGGAAGTAGAGTGAGGACGATTGATGGATTGATTCCATCCTTTGGAGATGTATGAATTTGCAATCACGACTAGAAAGAATAAAAAGATAGAAAATGAAAACAATTAAATTATTTGTTTGGTTGAACCTGATGTGGGAAGTCGAACTTGATCCTGATCAGATCAAGGGAAACCGAACACAAATTGGGGTGGAAAGATAGTTCAACACTGATGCTGATCACATCAGGGTCGAATGATTCTTGAAGCTCCCCTCAAGTGGTCACAAGAATCACACATAGGATAGAAGTAATGAACATAAATTGGAATCTGGAGTTGTATGTTCTAGAAGGATTTCGATGTAGCCATGGGAAGGATTTTCCATAGACTGGAGACTAAGTATGTGTTGGAAGCTGGTACGGGAGAAGATAGTAGCATATTACGTTGTATTATTCCAAGGGCAGCGGGACATAGAGGAGTCCTGTGTCTAGATGACCTGAGTGTCTGCGGGATTGTATGTGTATTGCATCGCTTTGGGAATAGCCTTGCATTGTATGTATCTATAAATTGGTAATGAGGAACCGAATGGTCGGTAGTAATGCGGATTGGAGTGATTATTGTGCATTAGTATGGTATGATATGGTACGGTATACTATGTAGGAACCTTGAGTAACGGATTTGGGATGGTAAGAGGAAGAAGGTATGGCTTTGGTATTAGACACGTAAGAATGAGTAAGCATTGTAAACCCATAACCTCGAACAACTTGGAGGACAAAGTTCCTCAGGGGGGTAGATTGAAATACCCCGAACTTAAATATAGGGATTAAAACTAATCTAATATGTATCTAAGGGCCTAATGGTACCCAATTAATACTAGTAAGGAAAAAAATAAATCCAAAAGAAATAAATAAACGCTTAAAAAGCGGAAAACGCTAAATAAGCGTTAAGTAACCATAGGGGGTATGAGACCTCGGTTAGCGTGTTATATGGATTCTAAAGGTTGAATAAGACCTAAATAATATATGGGAACAACTCCCGAAGAAAACGGATCCTTAAAACAGATTAAAACCACTAACGAACCTTAAAGCGCGTTTTTCGAGGTAACCGGGAAAACGTGTCTTTAAGCGGGTCAAATAGACTCGTAACAATTTTGGTCAACTAAATAATCATTAATAAATATTAGTGAAGCTTTAGGACCAATAAAATCAATAAAACGAGGAATTAGTAAAAACTGTCAAAAACGAGAAGTTGTGGGGTAGAAATATAAATAACATAAACTTATGTGTCCACTTTTAAAATAAAAGTGAAAAATTGTGTGTGTGAGGGCTGTACTAATCGATGGGCTCCCCCCCCCCCCCCCCCTCTCTCACACTCTCTCACACACTCACTCTCTTATTTACAAACAAACAAAAATAATAAACAACCCCCACTCACCTTTATTCTCTCTCTCCTCCATTTCACTCCCTCTCTCACGTGAACCAGCACCCCCACACTCTCTCTTTTCCTTCCTTTCTTCTTCCATGCGATTTCCATGGAGAATTGAAGAGCTCCACAAAAACATCAACTTCTCTCC